>CAJNDV010002969.1:57915-100719 GCA_905221635.1 Symbiodinium sp. CCMP2456
CCCAAAACCCTGATCCCTAAGCCCCCCAAGATCCTCCCGGATTACACACGAAGTTCTGGGGCTCGCCTCCTTTTGGCGCTGCTTGTGGATCTTCTTCGATCCTTTCCCAGAGTCTTTGGCAAGGTATTCAACTTTAGTACAACCTCCCAGGAAAGCTGGCCATCACCACACACCTGATTCTCTGGGGGCTGAATTTATCCAAAGATTCCGGCCTGCGAGCGCCCAGCAAAAAAATTACGGCTCCGGGTTTAGAGGTTGAGCGTCGGGTTTAAGGCCCAGTGTACGAGGGTTCGGGGGTTGAGGGTTTTTGGGTTCAATCTGATGAGGTAGTAAGCCCTGAAGCTTGGGCAGGTTGAAGGGATTGGGGGTTATGGTTCAGGGATTTAAGGATGCAGGGTGTAGGAGAAAGGGCCGCGTGAGATTTGAAGCTTTGCCGGACAAAACTCAGGGGCTGGAGGGCTTGGGGGCATGGAGTTCGGGCTGAAGTGTCGCTCCGCCCAGTGAGCTGTTTCGGCCTTAGGTGTTGAGGGGTTTTGTGTCTTGGGTGTGTAGGGTCGTTGGGGCTTAGAACCTTGGTTGAGAACTTATCCAGCAGCTCTGCTTACGGATTGCGCGGGTTTAGGGTTGAAGTGTCTGTCGTTGAGGGATTCGAGTTTGAAGGCTCGGGGGTTCCGGGTTTAATGTTTGTCGGCGTCCAGTAGACTGCATGTAATTTCCAGGCATTCGAGGGTCTAAGCAGGGTCACTCGGGTGTTTCGGACGTCCGTTCGTTGAGGGCTCCGGAGGTCAGGGCTTAGAAGCTTACAGTAGTGTTCATGTCACAGGTGGGCGTAGTAAGGTCTTCGGGCTTCGGGGTTTCAAGAACTCAAGCTTAAGGCTCAGGGATGGGGGAATTGGGGGTTTAGGCATTGGTTGTCGGTCGTAGTCCAGTAAATCGGATTTATTTTGATCGTTTCGGGACTTGTGCATGTAGGCCTACGGGCTTGGGTTTTGGGGTACGACGGCATGTTTTCGACTGCTACATGGATTTGGGGTTTGATTGGGTTGAGCCGGCTCCGGTTTGGTTTTGACATGCAAGGTCCCTATGCCCGTGAGCTGTATGTAGGATACCGAACTGCATAAGCACGTGGTAGCGAATTTGCCAGTCGCACCCGAACTCCTGGATTCGCATCCCGTTGTTGAAGGGTCTCTTCAGGCATTGGGCCTTCTTCCGCAGTCCGGAATGGAACTCAAGAAAGTTAGACTTGATGTGCACGGGCGATTCCAACGATGCCAAGCGATGAAAGCTCAAACCTCAAACCCAGAATCCACAAGCCCACCAGTGACAAATCCCCAAAACAGAATCAGACCCGGAATCCTCATCTGAAAAATTGAGGCTCTGGGATCTTGCTTCAGCGGAGCTCCAGCTTGACTTGACACATTGCTGATGTTGATGCGGTTGTAGAAAGTTTTCAAAGCTTCCAGGTCGCGAGGTCCCTTATTGCTTTGTATGTTTGAGCTGCACGGGTGTGTGAGTGTGGCTGCGGTCTGGGCTTTTTGACGAGAACTTCAAGCTTGAAAGGGTCGGCTTCAGCCGCGGGAGGCAAACCTTGAACGCTTCGCTACGATTGGCACAATCACAAATTCTGCATCAGGCGCGGAGGTATCTTTTGCAAGCATAATTCAGATGCATGTGTACATATAAACCACTGCACAATATGCATTATACGTATAGACAGATACACATATGCACAATATGTATATATATATATATATATATATACGGTAGCCCCCCCCAAGATCTATGTCTTTTTGCTGTTTTCAACATTTCCCACTCACAAGCAATGCTTCTTGACTGTTTTCAACTCTTCCCACTCACAAGCATCTCCTGGTGCTAATCTTTTCAGCTACTCCCGCTCACAAGCATCTTCTCATGAGCGAAACCCAATGCGATTCAATATTTCAATATGGCTCCGCCCCGCGGAACGCAACATTGAAATATTGAGCCACATTGAAATTCAATATGGCGGATCCAAGATCCAAGCTCCAAGATTGCACCGGGTTCTTGGGAGGAATCTTGGATCACGGATCTTGGGTACACCATATTGAAATTCAATATGGCCTCAATCAATATCTCAATATGGCTCCGCCCCACGGAAGGCCACATGGAAATATTCAGCCACATTGAAATTCAATATGGCGGATCCAAGATCCAAGATTGCACCGGGTTCCTGGGAGGAATCTTGGATCACGGATTTTGGGTACACCATATTGAAATTCAATATGGCCTCAATATTTCAATATGGCGGATCCAAGATCCGCGATCCAAGATTCCTCCCAGGAGCCTTGTGCAATATTCTATCTTGGATCTTGGATCCGGCATATTGAAATTCAATGTGGCTCAATATTTCAATGTGGCCTTCCGCAGATTCAGAAATCCAGCCGAAACAGCTATCGCTCCCTTGAACACTACGCCTACCAGGGGTTCAGGGGTAGGGGTTTGGGGGTTTTGGCATTTAGAGGTCTGGGGGTTTGGGGCTTTGGGGTCTAGGCGTTTTGGGTTTTTGGGCTTTGGGGGTTTATGGGGTTTAGGTGAACCCCTAACGGCCGAAATCCCAACGAAACACAAAACCCAATGCCCTAAAAGCCTTAAGCGCTTTAGGTTTTAGGATATGTACGTTATATCGGGGGACCAGTACAAAGTATTCTATAAGGTAGAAGGTATTCTATAGGGCATGTATCAGAGGCATTCTATAAGTATTTTGTTCTCTGTATGTATCCCTACTAAACAAGCTTCGATTCTTTCAAGGAGTGCCGAGACTCCGAGATCCCAGATGCCGCACCGCGGCCCGCCAAACGGACCATTCGGTCCAACCCTCCTTTCCCCCGCAACGGGTGGATAACGCAGGGGGGGTAGCATATATATATATATATATGTGTGTGTGTGTGTGTGTGTGTACACATGCACGTATGTACACATATACACATATAGACACATACATCTAAACATATGTGCACAAATACAAAATTCATATCTACGAGCACGTTCAACAACATATATACATATACTCAGATGTGCATTCCTTCAAACATGCACCTACACGTTTGCAGTTACTTCGGCTATACACCTAAACAGGGTTTGGGCCGCAGAAGATGGAATGCAGCTATGCGGGGGGGAACTCCGTATACGAGATTGCTGGCACCTGCGTCCCAACACCTTAAACCTTGCAGCGACGAAACCCGAAACCCAACAACGTAAACTCTGACCTCAAGCAATCTTAGCCGAACCGTTCCAGAAGTGAGCCGAGGATTGCTTGTAATTCAGCCGTCAGTGCTTGCGAGACGCTCGGTTTGCTTTAAACAGAATTTTTGAAAGGGTTTCAAAAGAGTCTTCTTACTCGTGGCTCAACAGGGTCTCATATCGTGTTTAGCATTTTGCATTCTAGAGTTTAGATGTTTCGGGCTTGGGGGTTGGGTTGTAGTGCTGCATGGTGAGCTCTAGGGTTTGGGGGTTAAGATCTTTTGGGTTTACAGTTCACGATTTCTTAGTCCTTGAGCTCTCGTAAACTCTAGTAGGGATCAGTGGTCTTATGAGGGTTTTAGGGTTTGAGGAGTTGCCGATAAAGCCTCGACAGCCTGTTAAACACATTTCTGCCAAAACTGGTCCAATTGTTTCTGTCCCCTTCAATTGGTTGGGATAGGTCTTAGTCGAGGACATAAGGTTTCTTGCCTCTTGAGTCTAGGGTGCAGTACTTCTTGGGAAAACAGGCGTGGTATGGGGACTTGATACAGCTTCTACCCTGAAGAGGTTGTCTGAGGCGGTTGCAATTCAGTGTGTCGGGTTTGGAGTTTCGGGTTGTGGCAGAAGCCAAGGAAGGGAGGAGCGTGGTGGTGTGCGATGGAGCTCCTGCGCAGCGTGTCACGGCTTGTACTACGCCTGCGACACCCCGGTAGTAGCTCCTTATCAAATCTGAACGGTAGGGAAATCAGGGAATCTAAATATGTCTAGCATGATTGCTCCAGGGGTAATGTAGTGCGCGATCGCAGCAAGCCCTGAGCCCAAAGGCATGAAGACCAACGGAAGCCACGTTTTAGGATGCGGGCACAGTACTCAGTGCCAGAACCCTAAACATAAACGAATTTCTGTACCAACGTCTCGTAGCCCATTATCTCAACTTGCCTTCGAGAGCCTAATTGTCTCAAAATGCTGAGACCAACTGCAATTGGGTGAATACCAAGGAAGGACGTCGCCGTAGAATAGATTCTGATCCGAAATCCTTCAAACCCCCCGTGGCTAAACCCGGATCCGAACTCGAAAGAAGAAGTCTAGTCGTCACATCCTGGTTCCTCAGAGTCGCATTCTAGTTCTCCTCTAGGCCTCATCCTAAAAATGCTGAATTGAAGGTCATGGGGCTACGCAAGGTGGTCACACTTTCGATGGGGCCCAGTATTCTAACGAGAGTCATCCCAACTACAGCCCGACTGAGAACCTGCTGAGCCTCCTGGTCGTGTAGGCAGACCCAAAACAACCTGAAACACTTCTGGCCGAAGACCTAAATATTTCTTGATTTTAATCCGGAAGCCCAAAACTTGAGTGGGATCGTTTCGCCCGCACTGGTAGGTGGGCCGTGTGATGGAAAAGCCAAGAAGCAGCAATGAGATCGTTCAACAGGCTTAAAGGGGAACTAGTAAGGTGCAAGCAGGGTCTTCATCAGGGCTAAGGGTTTAGGGGTAAAGGCTAGACTTAGGATATCGGCAGCCATGGAAACTTATAGACTCAAACGGCGGCAGATCGCTATAGAAAACCCAGCATGGCTCGTTGCAATACCCTGGGGCCTGTGAGGTCTTACGGAGGTTCTAGGCAGTTCTTCATCGTTTACGATTTGTGGGTCTTACGTTTGTTCAGGCGTCTTGGGACTAGGGAAGGTCAAGACGAACCGGAATGCACGTGCAGTTACCAGACATATCAATGTTGCTATGCATACAGGCATGAATCAAGACGTCACCCTTTAGATCTAGAGGTAGGTATTTGGTTGGTTTCGTCTCCACAACGCTGCCCTGCACCCTGACCCGGCCTACAAGCGGAAGGGAAGCACCCGCACTACTAGGCGCAAAGCAAGACACTTCGAGCGGACACGCTCTTCGGATCAAAGGTTGAGGTGTTTTTGGCTGACCCTGAGGAGTTTTTGGGGTTAAGGGCTTAAAGCGTTGGGGTTACGGGGTGACGGGCTTTGGGCTTCGAGTTTTGCGTGGGTTTGCCTGTTCTTGTAAAGTCTCTGCTTGTTGTGGTGTTTGAGCAATGGGAGGGGCTTCGTGTTCTTCGGCCCAAAGGGTTGCAATAGGGGTCTTGACATGTTGAGATTAGGAATGAGTAAGGCTTAATTATAAAAACATATGCATACATACATATATATATATATATACCTACATATTTATATACACATCCATGACACGATGCTAGCCATGATTACTTAGTACCACGAGGGTCCTTTTTGTACCGCTTGAGAATCTCAAGGCCTCCGAACTTCTGCAGCCCTGCGTGCAGAGTGCTCCCAACTAGAGAACATCACGAGCCCATGGCTGGAGAAGGAAGGCGAAGCCGAGGTCGGCCATAATATAGGGGCCTTAGTAATTAGAACAGGGTCTTGGGGTATTTTATACCATAATTATAATAAGGAACCCCCAAAATAGTATAGGTAATTATTCAGGCCCCTATATCATGTGCCGTATGGGCTAAGAGGTTGGGATTAAGCGGTTTTGAATTTATCTCCGTCCGTGCCACGTTTTCTCGGCAAGGATCTGGTTGAGGGTGTAGGGTGTAGTGTTTGAACAGCGGTGCGCCTGGCCTTCAGTGCGGCCAACATTGGCAAAGGAAACTTGTGGCTGGTGTTCAGGGCTTCGCACCTCATGGAAAAGGATTGGAGCAACGACTCAGCACTCATGCTGCGAACCCGCTTGCGAGTCTTGTGAAAAAGCTGATCTCCAAGACCGTTTCTCAGCTAAGGATTACTTTCAACGCCGCCATCAGTGCCTGCGGCAAAGGCCTTGGATCCGAACCTGTGGTAGTGAGAAACCCAGGCTCCCTGCGCTTGAGATTTAGTCTAAACTGAACCATAAACCCACAAACCTAAACCCATGAAGCCCTAGATCGTAAGCCCTAAACCTGCATTACACAAAACCCTCCATATTGAGCCTCAAGGCCCCCAAAGTCCTAGAATCAGAAACCTTGAGCCCATGCCCCAGACTCCTCCCGCGGAACCCGAGCTGCAAATCGTTTCCTCTTTGTGGGGCTGACGGCGCACTTTGGAATTGGTGTTGGCCTGTTGTTTCAGGGCCTAGGCTGACGTCTTGTTGCTGCAGCGATGCCTCCTGCGCAAGGTAACTGATGTTGGGCTCGGTTGGAGAACTAGACCACCGAAGCAACTTTCAGCACCGACTCGCTTCGAGTGCATGGTGGGGAGGGGTATTTGAGCGCAGAATCGGCGAAGAGGCAGCGCGATAGACGAAACTAAAGAAAACTCTGTCTGAAGCTGCTTGCAGGTATATTGGGTACGACTAGCCGAGCCTTTCACGACCCCACCCCAAAATCTGTGCGCCCTCCCATCTCCAAAACTTACTCACCGACTCTCCGAAGCTCCTCGCAGGCCCCGAACCTTGGGCTCATATTCATTTTTGTGTCATCCCCATTCTGCTCAGAAGGAGGCGGGTGGCCGCTCATGCTGGGCTTACTTCAGGAAATGCAAACGACCCAGGCCCGAAGGGATCATGGCCTGAGGGTTTAGGGCTTCCCGGTGTATGTTCTGTTATGTTATGTTATGATGTGCCGTGTCATGTAATGTAGTGTAATGTAATGAAATGTAATGTAATGTAATGTAATGTAATGTAATGTAATGTAATGTAATGTAATGTAATGTAATGTGTGTATGTAAGTATGGATGAATGTGTATATCTATGTACGTCGCTTTGTAGGGGTGTACCGTGTTTATGTAAGCCTGGGGGTATGACTGATTGAGTCTTGGGCCAAGAAACCAGGGCAACATCGCTAAGTGATGCGAAATGGGAGGGTGCCTGGACAGTGTACCCTGTTCGCCAATGGGGTGTATCTGCGTGGGCAGTGCAGCAGGGTGTCGTTTATGTAGGCGTGCAACGGAGTGCCATGCTCCAGTTGCATTCCCTGAGATGTGCTAGCTTTGCCCATTAGGGGTGCCTGGCTGGTGGCAGTCCGTCACCAGTTTCAGCAGGTCCGCCTACACCCCTCGCCAAACAATGGGCTACAACATGGGCCAGTGAGAGAGTCCTTTGGACGGCCTTGGCATTCCACACCTCTGCACCTGTCCGCCATGACGCTGGAGGACAGGTGTGGGCCAGTTGACAGGCGCCACTATCATCGGCTGTTGACCTGCTTCGGTAAGAATGCTACAATCGTGTGCACATTCTGACAAGATGGCCTGCAATATTCCACATGACAGTCTTGCAACTTCTGCAAGAGAACCGGCCTGTGGTGAATTCATTGATTGATTGGTTGGCTGCAGAGTTGAACGATTGTGCTTGCGTCGGTTTGTTTGTCTCTGGTTTGTGTGTTTGTTTGTGTTGCGTTTTCTGGTTGTTGATCTTGTTTTGTTGGATTTGCTTGTTTGCGTCTTACGGTATGTGTGTATTTGTGAGATTGTTTGCTAGGGTTCAGATTTCGAGGTCTGTAGTGGGCCCCGTAGTTTCGTGGCCGTTGAGTCGCGACAGGCCTGAAAGCGAGCATGATTTATCGCAAGCTTACAGGATCCGGTTGTTCCTGTAAGTTATGTGGTTGAGAAGGCTTATTTCATGCCAACAGAGTTTCATACTTCGGATCTGTGTTGGTTTGAACGAAACTCGATCTGTTGAGAACTTAGAACCGGGGCTCCCGGCATCCCAGGCCAGGAACGTAGCTTCGGGCTGTCAGTTGCGAAGTTGAAGATGTGGCATGCTGGGCTTCGCGACTTGGGAGCTTCGGGGAAAGGTTAGAATTGCGGCATTGGGCGATTCGGGTGCATTTCGGGCTTGCGACGAAGGAAACACACTGTGCTTGTTTTTATTTTTCATGATCCATGTTGAAAAGAGGGGACTTGACCATGGCGAAAGATGGAAGCCAACCTCGAAGATCCAGTCGCACCCTGTGTCCCACTCTTGCTTCTGTTTGGTGCCGACCGGAGGTGACGAGGGACCTGATCACTTTCAACGCAGCCATAGCAGCAGTTCCTCCCGAGGTTTCTCAACTCAGAGCTGGGGGTAGAGGGCTTTGGAGTACGAGGCGATGTTCTTGTTCCTTTTTCGAGTTTCGGGTTTTGGCTTTACGCTTCTCGGTTGAGTTGGTGTGCTTGGATGTTTCTGCTTTGGGTGCCCCGTTATTGAATCCTTATCGAGCTGAACGTATGTATTCTCCCGGCGTGTGAACTCCACAGCTAAGCCTAGCAAAGCCAGGTTTCCACACAATCAGCCCAGGCTCAAATCTAAACTGCACCCTAAGCCCTAGAAGCGCTGCCCTGCATCTTCAGCACTGACGTCCTAAACCCCAAACCCGAAACCCTGAGCCCTAAACCCCTAAACCTGAACATGACCTTTTGGGGCTCTGATCTTTCTTACGGACTTGCGGCCTTGGGGCCTGAGCTCGCGGACCCCAAAGGCAAGGAGCGCCGTGTCAGGGGAAAGAAGTAACCGAGTGCGCTGAGGGCTGTGTGTTCAGGATTGAGGGTGTAGGAAAAGATCAAGTTTTTGGATGTGTTGCTTTTTTCTGGGGGTCTTAATCCCGAGCACCTGAACCCTCCGCCTTGAATCCCACGAACCTTGCAAATCTACCCCTCTGAATCCACCGAAAGTCGGCGCTTTAGGCCTGGCGCGTGGCTGTGGCGCTCCTGGACCTGGTGGTTCTTGCTTGTGAGTGCAGGTTTCAGAGCTTCGCATCTTAGCCTGGTTGAGTCGGGAGGATGCAGACTTCAAGCTTCAGCAGTTAGCCTTGCACGGACACATGCCCGAAGCCCAACGGTATTTCTGATCCAAGCGGACTGGTGGCCAAGTTCTAGGTTCTATTCTGAGTCATCGTCCAGACATAAGCCAGAAAACCAAAGCGAGAGACCTTCTATTCTGTTCGTAAACTTTGTAGGGCGCAGTGGGCCATGGTTCCTTGCTATAGTGAGAGCAGACTGCACCCAAACACCCACAGCCCCAAAATTTAACGTCCGATGGCCCGCACCCGAAGCCCACGAAGTACAGAGGGTTTAGGGCCTTTTAGGGTTTAGGGCTTTGGGTTTGGGGTTTAAGCTTTGGGTTTTTCGGGTTTAGGGCTTTAGGATTTTAGAGTTTCAGGCTTCAGGCGTTAGGATTCAGTTTAGTGTTTAGTTGGCTGAATGATCTGCACTCTTGAAGCCGCCATACAAGTAGCAGAGCTTAGCAGAGGTGGCAACGGCAGCGAGATTAGCAAGAATTATTAGGGTTGAGGGTTTAGGGTTCAATAACAGTGGGGCGACCACGCACTCAGCTGTGCCTGTGGCGGAGACCGTGTCAAGCGACACAACCGTCTGCGGTCTTTGGTGGCGAGCAGGGCTCGCGCGGCCGGCTTGACGGTGGAGGTCGAGAAGCCTGGTTTGCTGCCCCCTGGTGCACCGGAAGACGGGGTCCGGCGGCCGGTGGGGCGCCGTCCAGCTGATGTCTGGGCGATCAGGCTAGCATGAAAGCATTGCGATTCCTCTTCTCTTCCCCATGTGGAGCCGTGATACATGTTTATCTTTCCCTCAGCCCTATCAACTACAATCTCAAAACATGCGAAGCGCCCAGATGTCGCCAACATCGCGGGCCTCTCCACGAGGCCCGCGATGTGCAGGGACCTCAAATCGCCACGAGGATTGCCATCTAGGAGGGCGCGTAAGAAGACAGCCAATAGTGAGAGTGTCTTGCCTCCTGGAGAGACTGGTGGTGTCGCGACTGCCAGTGCCAATGCTAGCAGCTCATCTGTTGCACAGCCAGAAGCGCCGCCTGCAATCCGTGAACAGATGCAGCTGCTCATCCAGCAGGACAGCATACCTGCAACTTCAGTTGATCAGCGCCGTAGAAACAAACGGACAAGGGGAACAGAACATGGCTTGCTGCATGAGCTGTCAACCGCTCTCCAATACTCTTACCTGCATCCAAACTTGCCCCCTGCACGGGGGATGCGATGGAAGATGTTAGGCCACAGACAGTTTGCTCTAGTGCCCAAGGGTGCCTGAGTTACAGTGCAAGCGCATGTGAGAGGAAACGTCCTGTGACAGTCCTGCGTGAGAGAGTGAGAGTGAGGCAGTTCTTGCCAGAGGCATGTGTCAGCATGGTGCATCACAGTAATAAGTAGTCATGTCCCTTTATATCCCTAGTAGAACTATAAACATAGTCTACCGCCAAATCCGATTTCAATTATTAGGGGCTACATTGGAGGTTGTAGGTATCCTTCTGTTTATGCTGGTTGCGGGCACGTGCAACTTCTGAGCCCAAACCCAAACCTTGCTTTAAGGTTTACGGCTTATGCCAAACCTTGCCCCCGAAAGTCTACACCCCAAGCCCATGCAACATCCGAACAAGAAATCCTTTCTAATGTATACTCCTCGCACAACGTACCCGGAAAATGCGGCCGCAGCGGGACTGCATGGCGAAAGATCGCTACCCAACAACACTCCGAAGTATGCACGCGACTGTGGCGGAACCGCGATTCGCGCATCCTACCGGAGCATGCGGTCGAAGATGGATTGGGGAAAGATCGCGACCCTCACCCAACAAGACTACAAAGTATGCGCGGGACTGTGGCGGGAGCAAGAACTTCGTGAAGTCAAAGTGGTAGTACAGTGGTTTCGGCGTACCCGGAGGACGCGTCCGCAGGGAGACTCCACCCAACAACACTCAACAGTATGCACGGGACTGTGGCGGGAGTGCGATTCATAAATCCAAGGTGGTATGACCGTGAATCCGGCATCACGGCGGACGCGGCCGCAGCGGGACTTGAAAAGGATCACCAACAAACAACGCGACAAAGAATGCACGGGACTGCGGCGGGAGTACGATTGCCTCATGAATCCAAGGCTAACAGTGATTCCGGCGTGCCCGGAGGATGCGGCTGCAGCGGGACTGGGCAAAGATCGTCGCCCAACTCCTCTCCAAAGTATGCACAGGACTGTGGCGGGAGCGTGATGCATGGGACCGCGGCTCATGATGCCAAGTGGTAGCCCTTGTCAAAGCGAATCCGGCATACCCGGGAGATGCGGCCGCAGCGGGACTGGGGAAAGATCGCCACCCAACAACATTTCAAAGCATTCACGGGACTGTGGCGGCAGCGCGATTCATGAATCCAAGGCTTACAGTGAATCCGGCATACCCGGAGGATGTAGCCGCAGCGGGACCGCGGAAACATCGTGCGATCCACCCTATAACACTCCAACTTGTGCATGGGACTGGGAGGGCGATTCAACGGCCACGACCGCAGCGGGGCGAGAGTATGCACAGGACTGTGACGGGAGCGCGATTCATGACTTAAACACTCTCCGAGGACCGTCATGGGTTGTGTCACTGTGTGCTTTTGACAGGTACCGATCCGGCAGCAAAAAACATGCCGGTGCGATTATTGACAGTCCCGTCAGGTGGTGACCTATGGCCTGCAACTGGGCTTGAGGGTTTTTAATAAGGATCTGGGGTTTTAGGGTGTTTAAAGGCTTTGGGCTTTAAAGCTTGCTGTTCAGGGTTTGGGGTTTAGGGTTTAGGGAACCTTAAGGGTTTAGGGTTTAGGGTTCAGGGAACCTTAAGGGTTTAGGGTTTAGGGAACCTTAAGGGTTTAGAGTTTAGGGAACCTCAAGGGCTTGGGGTTTAGGGTTTAGGGCTTTGTAACGACTTATGGGTGCTTGTCTTCCAGGTTCTTATGAGATGGAAGTTCGGAGCATGTATCTTTGGGGCTTGTGACTTCAATGTAGGGCTTAGGGGTGTGGGCCTCGTGGGCTTTAAGTAGCTAGGTAGGTAGCTTCACAGAGATCACAACATCAGGGATACCCGCTGGTGGCATTCTAAAGACGAGTGGAAGCATGCCGCAGAAATCTGAGCGTGATGTCGTCGAGAACTGGGTGCCGCCGCTTCTGCGAGCCAGTTGGATGTCATGAGGTATGTGCTTCGGGGCTTGCCATAAACCGGGAATCTGAACGGTCACCATGGTGCCCCGTCAACAGCGAAACCAGTCCGAGCTCCAGGTTTTCGGTTCAAAGCTCTCAGTCCTAGATGTGAAGTGTCGTCCAACTTGACAAGAGAAGCTGCCCACAAGAGAATCCTTTCATGCAAGTCCCATGAACCCTCGACAGTCGCCTGGGAGGACGAGCTGAGTTCGTTGACGATTGAACCGGAATCTTCGATGCAACGGTCCGTCAGCTCGGATGGCCTAGCACTTCGGGCCTTTTGGGGTTTGGGAGTGAAGGTTGGGATTGGAATTTTGGGGATATCAACGTTGCATTCCACATGCTAGAGCTGGAAGCTTTCGCTAGCGCTGGTTCTCTGCAGGAGTCTGGGCCCGGTGGTTTTGCCCGGTTTGGGATCATGATGCAATGAAGCACTCGATTTTGATGAGTGTGACCAGGGCACCGGAAATACTAACAATATGCAGTTATTACTTGCGCCATGTGGACGATGACAACACAGCCAATCCGACGATAGTCCTGGTGATGCTGATCGTGCTTTAGTAATGATGCTGATGATAATGATGATGACGATGATCATAATGGCTGTGATTATGGCGAAGATCACGGCAAGGATTCCTGCCATGATGCTGCAGCTGCTGATGGCGACTGTCAGCAATGTCGCGCATGATTCTCTCCGTCGCTATGATGATGGTGATGCTGATGGCAGATGACGATGATGATGATGATGCTGATGATGATGATGATGGCTATGATGATTATCATCATTCGTTTACTCATGTGACAGGGGTGCAGTTGCAGGAGTAGCAGCATCAGAGTTCCTTCAGAACAAAACCCTACTCCGTCCCGTCACTTGTCACGATTGCACCTTGCTTGGTGTTTGTCGTTCACGTAGGCTCTGCTCTGCTTCCTTTGAATTTGCCGGATTTGCTCAGGATCCTATCACCTACAACTCCGTGACTTGGCCTGGCGGAGCCTGTTTCCCCTTAGATCCCCAGTAATAAAGGTCAGCTTGTTTTCCCTTCTTGGTATTGCGGCCTCATTTTCAGTCTGAATGCTAGGAGCAAAGGCACCCGTGTTTTTGATTGGTTGCCGGCAAGCCTTCTGCCATTTTGGCCCATGTTGGAGAGTCGTTGGATTGATGGAATACGGGTCTTTGAACAGAATAGGGCTACTGCTACGCATATCTCGGCAGCTGCAAGCGAAACCACCGGACATTGACTTGATTTGGGTTGCAGGCTTTGCAGGTATCCACTTCGGTAACTGCAGAGTACAGAGTGGTCTTGCTTGGGGCTACGGGAGTAAAATGTGTCCGAGACGGTTGCGGTCCGGGATATGAACCCGAAGGTCTTGTAACTCTCGTGTAACAGCGCTTTGTAACCCTATGCTTTAAAGATGTCTGTTTAATGCTGCCTAGAGCAGCAGCATCTGCAGTGTAATCATGCATCGTACAATACAAGACGAGAGATCTGGGGCTGTAGAAAGAACTCTGCACCCTACATCCTACACCCCTAATCCTCAACCCTAGACCGGTTGCCCACGCAAGCAAAGCCCAGCAGATACATTTACATACCCAAAACCTAAAACCCCTAAACCCCAAGAAATTGAAGCCCCAAAACTCTCGAAGCCTGAACTGAAAACCCAAACGCAGGTTTCCAGGTTTTTCTTTAGCTGACCTGGAAGCTTCTTTGAAGCCTCAACGTCAAAGTCTTCAGGTTCAAGGGTCTAGGGTTGATACCATCATCTTTTATCTGATGGGTGAAACTTGATTCATGAGATGTTTAGACGCGAGGCTGGGAGATATGCCGTTTGCATTTTGGACCAACCTCCTCCGAACACAATGCCGTAACGGCATCTAGTCCCAGTCACGGTACCTACGAAGCCTGAAACCTGAACAGCTTTGCCTGGACAGCAGCATGTAGGACCGTTTACGACCTCCTGCAAAGCAGGTGTTGAGACCTTAAAGCCTCAAGTGGGCTTCTCGAGTCCGGACCCTCGGCCTAAATGCCGAAAGTTCTGAAGCCGGAGAGACCTGAATTCCTCATGATCTCAGAACAGCCCACCCCACAGTGAATAGCCCGGCAGGTGATCAACTCCTGTCCGTGGGAACACGGCTTGGATCTGCTCGGCCAGCTGCAGCAAAGGCAGAGTGAAGTAATAGCGACGTACATGATGATGATGATGGTGGTGATGATGATGATGATGGTGTGCGTAATGGTGCGTGGTGGTGCATAACGATGTATAACGGTATGTGATGATGAAGGTCTGACGGTGATGATGAAGATGCCATGAAGAAGAAGAAGAATGTCATTATGGTGAGGAATAGGAGCAAGCAGGTCCTTCTTGTAGCAATTGGTTCTGGTTGGTGTCATTCACTATTCTTGTTGTCTCCCGCCGTATTCTTTGGACTCTAAACTAAGCGAGCCCCAGCAACAAGCAAACCGCCAAGTTAAGCTGCCTGGTACCCACACCTGCGAACCCAAACAGCCCCTTTGTCGTAAACCTTACAAGCCCAAACTGTAGATCCGACCCCTTGAGGGGGCGGTTGGCGATTCAGGTTTCACAGTTTAGATTTTGGGCTTCTCGAAGCCCATGACAGGCAGCTGGAAGCCAGCCTCATCGCCTACAGCTGCTGAGATTTTCCTTTAGTAGCCGGAGACTTTAGTTAGGGCTGGGGATGTGGCGTCGCCCAGCAGTATCCTTTGGAGGGTTGTGGAGATTGGGTTGGATCGGGGCTTTGTTGTTTGGGAGACGTTTGGGCAATTGGGCCTAGCGCTTAGGCATGTCATTTCGGCTTGCATGCGTTTGACTCGCCGCTTCAGCGGGTTTGTTTTCGCACCACACACTCTTTTTCGGGTCTTGGGTTTTCGCACCACCTCCTTCTCTTGGCGTTTCCTAGATTCTCGGACACCTTCCTCCTTTCAGGGTTTGGGTTGTTGCACCAACCAACTCCTTCTGGGATTCTGGGCATTCCCACCAGCTACTCCTTTGCAGGGTTGGGTTTTCAGGAGCACGAGCAGGAGCCGCAGGGTCAAAAAATCCTTGCCACCATCGCCATCGGGGCAGGGAACAGAACTGAGAGTAGGGTAGAGACAAATCTAGACATGCGGTCAAGAGTACCATGGCCTTCCAAGTACGGTTATAGAAAGCTGTATCAATTGCAACTGGTGCACCAAGCCGCCCCCAAAAGTTCCAACGCCTGGGCGTCTTTCGTTCAGGGTCGGGGTGGACATGAATCTAGCTGTTTAGCTCAGGTTTTAGGCTTCTGGGTTTAGGTGTTGGGCTGAAGTTTTGGGCTCCCGGGTTCGCGACCAAGGTTCCGTGATCACCGCTTGCGGGCGCACTGCGGCCTGGGAGAGGGCGCTGCACTTGTGCCTTGCCTTGCTTCACATCCGAAGTTTGCTTCGTGACTCACTGGACTTCGAAATAAAGGTGTCAATCATCAGACCAATTTAGGTTCCATGATCTTTCAAGCAGGTTTTAGGGCATGACGGATTTAAGTTTCAGGGTGCTTCGGCAGGGATCCCGATCGCATAGGCCAGGAAACCTTGACCTTTGCAGTGCGAACTCAGAGATAATGCCAGCGATAGGGGCTTTGACATTCAGATTCTCGTGGCCACGAGCCTCTGGATCTCAAATCCCGAAGAGGTTCGAACCCAAGCTACATCTCAAGCCAAACCTGAAAATATCCTATCTCGAGCGGAACACCTTCCTGCAGAGTCCCATTGCCAAAATAAAGCGCCACACAGCCCCACCAGCAACAGCCTGCACACCCAGAGCCCCCGAAAGCCTCCACCCAAGAGTTCTTTGCAAGTGCAGGATGCGAGTGCTGTGTCTTGGACCCATTAGTACAACAGCAATGCTAATGATGATGGCTTCAATGGAAAGTGGGACCATAAGAGTCACCACATTGAATTTTGAACGTACGCACAAGCAGTTATGGTAGCAAGAACATGGGTCAGATTAATGCCCAAAAGAGCAACTGCCTTGGCAGTAGTTCTAACTACCATCACCAGCATCAGCAGCGACATCAGCATCAGCAGCAGCATCGGCATCGGCATCGGCATCAGCGGCAGCAGCGTCATCACAAGAACAGCATCATCGTGACCGGCATCACCATGCCATCAGCAGCGGCAGCATCGCAATTCTGGTCATCATGACAGTCCTGGTGGCAACAACGAGAAGAAGAGAAGAGGCATGAAGACATGTCCAGCACCAAGACGTGTCAGAACTCAAGTCGGAAATACTGTCAAAAGAAACAGCGGGAGAAAGCAATTCGTGTAACGAGCCGAGCAGCGAACCAAGATGCTAGTCGTCAAAACGCAAGCAACGGTTATCATACAGAGCATCGAAAATTAATCATCGTGTCAACTACGACTGCTGTTGCGGTTCAAGGTTTTGGGTCTTTTACTCTTTAGGGCCTGTCGGGCTTTGGCTTTCCCTTGCGTGAAATGAGGTTTCGCGGAGATTCTGTGCTACCAAAGCTTCGAACCCCATCATTTCGGATTTAGGATTCTCGGGTTTAGGGTGCAGTACGCCTTGCCTGTATGCAGAATCGGCCAGAAGCTCTTTCAGATGTAGGATGTCGAGCTGCAAAGGTCTTGGGCCCGGGCTTTCACATTTGGAGATGTTGACCTTTCGAGGCTGAATATCAAGAGGGCTCATGAAGTCTTTGATGTTAAGCTTTGGGAGCTTGGGTGGGCTCGGTTCGGGTTGTGAGGCTTTCAGAGGTTAGGATGAAGATTCGGACGGCGGAACGTTTGGATGTCGGGGGCAGTAAGTGATTATGTATCTGTCTGTGCGGGTGTGTCTGCAAGGTGTGCAGTGTGTGAGTATCTGTGTGTCTAACTAAAACCAGTATATATATATATATATAATATATATATATATATATACACAAATTTTGATTCAATACGGTCATCGATGCCTATGACCTCGAGAGACCTTCCCTATTCTTTCTTACCTTCCTTCGTTGTCTTTAATTGGGGCGTAGACTTGGGAGGGGTTTCAGGAAGTTCGGCTCTGGCAAAGTCAGTGCCGGTTTCTTTTCTTTACGAAGCACTTAAATCCTAATCTCGGTACCCTCATGCGTTTACACATCTCTTGGACTTTGGCAGTGAAGTAAAAACTTCATACCACCTTCAGACGCTAAACCCCGCCAGCCCCGTACCATCACTAGTCGTCAAGGAAGGAAGAGCAGTTCCATCTCGACATGATTACTTACAACTCTGTCATCAGCGCTTGCGGCTCGGATGCGAAGTCCCTGGCAGTCCAACGATGCAAAGGAGTGGATATCGGAATAGCTAGCATGCTCTTATACTGCGCATATAAGTATCCTAGTACAGACCCCAGAACCCTATTCTGATTATTGAGGTCTTTTAGGATTGTCTTTCCAGGAGCCTTCCTTTCTAGTATTGGGCGTTCTTGAGTCTTCTTGCTTGTGCCGGAGGGCCTGGAGCTCGAATTAGTACACTCCGGCAGTGCGGTTTGAGGTTGCGGGCACTACAAGGATGTTGTTGCAAGTTTTTGGGTTTGGTAGAATACGATCTATAGAGGGTCTCATGTTTGTACTTCGAAGAAGGGTTAGGGCAAACCCAGTCTGTGGTTTGAGATTCTTGGAGCTTGGGGGTTGGCGCTTAGTCACTTCGGGAAGTGTCAGTCCACTGCAGCCCCATAGCTTCCTTACTCTCAGCAACACAAGCAGTGGCCACGGCCTGTACGCCCCAATTCTGCCAGACACAGGAGAGCCAATAGACTGTGGTCCACAAACAGGCAAGCTCGCCGTTGCACGGCGGCGCCCAACAATGCGCCAAGAGGGTCCCCAACAACTGAAAGG
The DNA here is from genome assembly GCA_905221635.1 of Symbiodinium sp. CCMP2456. Classification (NCBI taxonomy): domain Eukaryota; class Dinophyceae; order Suessiales; family Symbiodiniaceae; genus Symbiodinium; species Symbiodinium sp. CCMP2456. The sequence continues at coordinate 75,897 of CAJNDV010002969.1, forward strand.
AAGTCAGCGCTCCCACTTCGCACTTCCACACAGAGACAGGGACCGATGCAACGGCACTGATCACAACCCCGCTTGGAACATGACAAGCTGTAAAACATCCCCCGACACACCGAACCGAGTCTTGACAGACCAGCCGAGACACCGAAGTGTCTAGAAGCTTGGAAAGCCGGTCAGTCCTTGAACGTGAGCACTCAACTCTGGACCGAACGCCGAGACTGGATTACTACCCCAGGGCTTTCTTCGGCTTAGTCTTGTGGTGCGAGCAAGACGATTCGGCATCACGTGCCGCACTGCCCAGGCGAGCGGGGTGATGCATGGGCGCATTCCCTGAGTAGCTCGGATGGCAGGAAGGTCAAGCGTTTAGGACTCCGAGAGTGAGCCCTTAGCTTCAGGGCTTTGCATGTTTTTCGCATTCTCATCGCACTTGCTTTCAGCTCTTCGGCCTTGGAGAGGAGCAGGTTCATGGCTTTCGGCTCTCGTGTGGAAGCCAATGCTCCGGGTAAATAAAGAAGGGACCTGTTCAGGACTGTTTGAGGACACCTGACAGGTTGAACTCGGAGGCGGTAGCTACAATGTCGTCTCGCTCGCCTGTTCGGCAGATCATCCCGGCAAAGAGGTTGCGCGTCAAGTTCTTAGGCCCTGAATTCCAATTTTCACGCCCGCGGCGAAGGATCCAAGTTGTGGTGATTTTAGATGAAAATGTGCAGGAGTGAGTTTTTAGGTCTTCGGCGTTTCCATCCAGTATGATGAAGGCATGATCCAGGAGCTCAAGGATGTGCAGCTGCATCCCAACCTCGTTTCTTACAATGCTGCAGCCTGGTTGAAACTTGAGGGCGCGCTTATGGCCCGTATGCGAGGGCGCTTACTAATCAGGGCCTACGTCATCTCGGCTCTGAAGGGAGTTCAAGTCTTTTCGAGTTGCATGCTGGGAGTTTCAGAGCTGATGGAAGATGTACCCAGAGACCATAAGTTCGTTTAGCCCCTGAACCACTAGCTGTTCGTGCCGGGAAACAGTGTTGAGGCCTCATGACATTGGGTCGGGGTTCAGAGGCTGTGGGGCTTAAGCTTGACATTGAGGTGAGATGTTTTTGTACCGAGTACACAAAGAAGATCTTAGAGATAAGAAAGTTCCGTTGCTCTCGAGATGCTGGGCGCAACATCGCGGCATCGAAAAGGCCTTGCACCAATAAGTCCTTATCCACCACCACGACCCTGCACCGATTTTGCCGTGCTCCAAAGTTCCTGTCCACGTCCCTGTGCATCTCTGCTCTTTAGACCTGGTTCGCATGGCAACATGTGTACTTTCAGGAGCTCTGTAGGGTTGAAGCTTCGGCTTGAGGCTAGGGGGCCTAGTGCCCTTGCAAGAGGTCGTCATGTTGAGGGTGTCCAAGGAATTCGAACAAAGATGCCAGTGAGAAAGTTCATGGGTGAGAGATGCGGCACCGATAGATTTCAAATTTCGAATCATGCGAGGCTTGAGATCTGTTGTTTAGTAAGAACATCCACCAAAGCCACCAAACAGTAGTCCAGTCCGTTATCTAACCTTGCCTTGCATCATATCCTTCTCCGGGGTGGTGTGTTTTCCCCACAGCTTTGGAACAGACGCCGAAATAGCCCAAGCCTTGCAGCCTGTTTTACTTATCCCACGCACCCCCTGAAAATCCTGAACCCCTATCGCAGTTTGAGGACTTGGGGGGTCACATACGAGCTCTGAAACAGCCCAGCCGCCCAGCCAAGAAGGCGATCTCTGGATGCCAGCAGCCAGGGCTCTGGCAGGAGGCAATCGCTCTTCTGGCTGAAGCTCGGAGGTCATTGTGTGGTTCTTGTCCAGATCATGATGCATGTGTGCATATATGAATGCATGCATGCATGCATGCAGTCATGTACTTAGTGGACGTTCGTACACGCGCATTTATTGTCGTCTATGTGTGTGTGTATGCAATGTATGTATGTACGTATGTACGTACGTAACACGTACGTACGTACGTACGTACGTACGTATGTGTGTGTGTGTGGAGCGCTGCCTTTTTCGGAAAACATGCGCAATTTTCACGACACCATGACAAGCCCCCACGGTTAAAAATAAGATAACCCCGCTTAGGAGACTTATAACCCCAAGTATAGCCAGTATAGCCCTTCTCACTAAGCCCTAGGATATGCAGGGACCTCAAATCGCCACGAGAAGAAGACAGCCAATAGTGAGTAGTCATGTCCCTTTATATCCCTAGTAGAACTGTAAACATAGTCTACCGCCAAATCCGATTTCAATTATTAGGGGCTACATGGGAGGTTGTAGGTATCCTTCTGTTTATGCTGGTTGCGGGCACGTACAACTTCTGAGCCCAAACCCAAACCTTGCTTTAAGGTTTACGGCTTATGCCAAACCTTGCCCCCGAAAGTCTACACCCCAAGGCCCTACACCCTAAACCCCTAAACCCTAGAGCCCTTAAGAACTGATGAGCGACAGGAAGTTACTGTGATGGTGGAATTCAGCCCCTGAGGGTTTAGGGGTTTAGGGTTTTGGGTAAAACGGTTTAGGGTTTTGAGGGTTTATATGATGCGGTCAGGCAGCACGGGCCAAGGCCAAGGCCGCGGCCGAAGCCACGCGGCCGCGGCAGGTGCTCAGCCAGCAGCAGCAACAGCCGCAGAAGCACCCGTTCTGAGGCGCTGGCGTTGCAAGGCTGTGTATATAAAGTTCTAACAATTTTTATGCAATCAGTTGAAGGAGATACGGATACGACTGCGGCACCAACTCGAGGCAGAGAAGTGCGCCTCACGCTTGTGCGTGTGCCTGAAATAATGCAAAACTCATATCTCCTTTTTACGCATGGTAGCGGAGCTCTGGCCGACCGGAGCTTCGGAACTTAGGACTTTCTTCTTGGGGTCCTCGTTCAGGGGCCATTGTGCTTGAGCTTTTATGTTGGGTTCTTCGGTGCTTCTTCGGCGAAAGAAGAGACCAGCTGCACCTGAGCCACGGCGGCGACAGGAGCCACTAAACTCCTTGCGGCAATGGCTGCAACATCGGATGATCTTGAACTCTACTCCCTAGACATTTCCGATGCATATTTGATGGTGCCTCAAAGAACTCCTAAGTATATCCGTGATGGCAGTGGGAAGATCTACAAGATCCTGTTCAATCTACCAGGCCAGAGAGATGGAGCTCAAGGGTGGTACGAGTTCTTCAGTGCTGTTTTGCAAACACACGGCATGCAAGTCTGTGAAGTGGCCCCGGCTATCTTTGCGATCCCTGGGCGACTCGCCCTCAACACCCATGTGGATGATGGCAAGGTGCTGGCGACACGGGGTGAGATGGAGAAGCTTCGAGAGCATCTTGAAGCAAACAAGTTGAAAGTGAAGATCGAGGGTCCGTGTTGTTTGAGCTCGGGTAGTTGCCGCTTCTTGAAGAGGGCGTATGAGGGACATGGTGATTACATCGGTGTGAAGCAAGAGCCAAAGTATGTCCAGAAGATTCTCGAGATTCTAGGGCTACAGGAAGCATCCTCGAAACCCACAGTTTGGCCCTCTGGCATGGCACCCCAGTCAGACGACGACGACCCACTTTCACCTGACGACCATAGCATGTTTCGTTCTTGCGTGGGGATCATTTCGTACATTTCTCCAGGCAAACCCGAACTTCAGCATGCATCAAGAAGGCTTTCTTCAAAAGCCTCAGCGCCTTGCAAGCAGGATCTGCGGTGCCTCAAACATGTGCCAAGGTACCTGAAGGGCACAATGGATTATGAGACTCGGTTCCCAGCTACATCTCCGGGACGTTCGTTCTTGAATGAGCAGGGTGGCATTGGCGAGCATTCGGCATTTGAGGTAGAGAACTTGTTTGAAACTGTGTCGGATGCAGACTTTGCTTCGGGTGCTGATCGTAAGTCTACGACTGGCTTTTGCATTTTCCTGAACGGCATTCCAGTGTACTCCACATCGCGTAGGCAGCAGGTGATTGCTTTGAGTTCGATGGAGAGTGAGTTGTATGCTTGCCTAGCCGCGGTAGCAGAAGGGCTGTTCCTGAAAGAAGTGGTCACCTTCGTCACTGGAAAGAAGGTTGAGCTGGTGCATCGGACCGATGCGAGCGCAACGATTGGATTCTGCAAGAAGGCTGGAGTTGGCGGGCGTCACTTGGCAACCAGTGCTTTGTGGATACAGTCTAAGCTTCGAGATGGCAGTTTCAGCATGCGTAAGATCAGTGGCCGAGTCAATCCAGCAGACCTTCTGACAAAGACTTTCAGTGCTTCGAAGATGCATCAGTTGCTGTACCATTTTCATATCTTTGATGGCGATACACGCCTCGGAGACGAAGAGCATGCGCAAGAGATCATTCGAAGGACCATTTTTGGGTCCTCAGGCTTGAAAGCATTCCGAGTTGCATTGTTTTCCATGTTGGTCGATCAAGCTGAAGGCGTCCGCACATCATCAGTGACGCCCCACGTGACATGGACAAAGGTAGCGATGGCATTAGGTCTGACGCTCATGATTCTCCTGATAATGCTCTTCATGCTGAACGGCAAGCACCAGGAACACCTTGGTTCCTCAAGGCCTCGGCCAACATCGATCTCAACTCTGACGACGAAGGAGGCAAGCTCAGCATCCCCAAGGAGAAGAAAACCAGAGTCGTATGTTCCAAGTCACGACATTCAGCTTATTCTAAGAAAACCCTCAGGCGATGCTTATTCAAACAACACAAGAAGCTCAAGAACACGGACTTCTACCAGAAGAATCCCGGAATACTCCTACAGCAAGCTTCAGAGTACGATGGCATTGTCAACATGGGAAAGTTATCAGCCTTGGATGTTGATATGGTTGCTGGTCGGCTTCTTCGGGATCCTTTTGCTGACATGTATGTGCAGGCGGTGGCCGACTATCGTCATCAACATCGACTTGTGGCAACATCGAGTTCAAAGTCCAACAAGAAATCCACATCATCACGATCATCAAAGGAGTGAGGGTCTACATCATGAAGACAGCGAGCGACATCAAGGAGTACATCATGGAGACGGCGAGCGACATCAAGGAGTACATCATGGAGACGGCGATCTACATCAAGGACTTCACCATGGAGATGGTGGACTACTGCGTCGACGACTTCATCGGGGCGACGGAGAATATCCACATCAGCGCGACGGCGTACATGATCAACGGCTTCCTCATGGACAAGGTGGACCACTACATGGAGTACAAGATCAACGACTTCATCACGGACAAGGTGGACAACTACACGGCGTACAAGATCAACGACTTCTTCATGGACAAGGTGGACAACTACGCGGCGTACAAGATCAACGACTTCTTCATGGACAAGGTGGACAACTACGCGGCGTACCAGATCAACGACTTCATCATGGACCAGGTCTTCATGCAAGCCATAGCCGAGATGACAACAACAATCCAGGGTTAGATGCTGCGACGCAGCGACGTTTGCATAAATGGATGGAACAAGAAGTGTTACCAATACTTCAGAACCACACTCCGCGATGCCGTATGGACGGCATTGATGAAAACATGCGGGTGCACATCGCAACTCACTACGGGCGCTCATGTCATCGACGAGAGTGCAGCAGCATCACAAAGGACGCAAAATCAACCCAAGAGATGAGCCTCTCTCAAGCATTGGAGCGTGGTCTTCCGCCGTGTCACCGTTGCCTCTACGACATCTACGAGCGACTCAAGCAGTTGAATCCGAATGACAAGATGTTCAAAGTAAAGAAGAAACACCGTTGACAGTTGCACCAGTCTTGAGCTCAAACAACTACCTGAGTCGAGGCTGGCGTAGCTTCGTTTGTACAGCTTCGTTCTTTTGGTGACGTAGCTTTCCTTCACGCGCAAACTCAGTCATGTAAGACCTTTGGAATAGCTTTGGCTGGGTAGTTTTCCGCTGCTTGTTTTTGGTGTGGCTTCGCAAACTGTACAGTTAGTGCGAATCCAAGAGGGCGTGTTAAACTTTCCTGTAACCCAACATGCCTCTTTACCGGTGTGCAATGACATTGCATACGCAGCTTTGGTGAGACCAGTGAGACACTCCGCTTACAAGGCCGTTTTGCTGAAAGAAAAGTTCGCGACCGTATTTGTTAGAGGCGCTTTGTGCCACTTTTAAGTATCTCACATGCAGTTGTGAATACACGTTTCTCCGCAAAAACGCTTTTCGAGATGACGAGCATTACATCTTGGCGCAGTTTTGAAATCAAGTTACTCATTAGCTTCAATGTTTTCGATGTGGCCACATGTCTCAGTCAACCTGTTGATGGGCTGCTCCTTTTACTGTTCGGACAAGAGTCAATAGAATGCAGTGTGAAACACGGCATTCTAAGGAGGGGTGCAAAACTCATATCTCTTTTTTACCTGCTGTATGTTTTCCGTGTTTCGTATGACACAAGTTGCACATGGAATGCTATGACCAACACCAGAGCCGTTTAGCTCTTTGACAAGTGGAAAAGTTTCGCAGATAAGCTTCAGCATGTCAGAATGTCCAGGACAACACCGAAGGCTTGCGGCGGCAGCTTGAGTAGGGTTTAGGGTTCATGGTGATCAAGACTGGTCTCGCAAGACCTTTCGATTCAAGCGAGACTTGTCACATTTTTACAACATTTTTACAACATGTTGTACAGCTCCAGATGCTCTACGCAGAGTACGGTGCAATAGTCGAGCATCGGAGTCGCGGCGCTTGCATCTCATTATGAGGCCTACCTACATGGCGACACTGAGTAGTCCCTTATCATCCCTAGTAGATTGATATTGCAATGTACCCAGTATCAGGTTAAGGTCTTCATAAAATTTGTGCATGTTTTCTGAACTCGGCGCTTCATGCGTTGAACATGGTTTCTGAAACATCCCATCACCCTGTGTGTGTTGGTCTGTATGCACGATCGTCTTCATATGAGTGCGTGCACCCATACATGTTATACACACGCGGAGAGACGGAGAGAAGCAGAGAGAGGGAGAGCGAGAAGTGTACCAACTTTGCCTTCGGGGAAGAAGAGAGAGCGAGAGCCAGACTGAGAGACAGAGACGGGGCAGGGTTTCCCCCTCAGACCGGGGGTCAGGTAAACTGCCGTACCAGTTCAAGTTTTAAAAACATGCTCATGTGTATGTGCTTCTTTTTCGTGTACCTTGGCCGTTTCTGGGTTAGGCACGAAGCCGTTCGCGAAATGGTCAAGGTTCCAGCAGCACATCCTTAGTCACCATTGGCTCGAAGCCCCATGCAAACAACGAGGCTCAAGCTTATCGTCTTGCCGCTCGACCTCGAATCCTCTACCCCCTTCAACGATGCGTAAGCCTAGCATGGTCTTCACGGCTATTGCGCGCAAGTGCTCTCCTAGATGGCGCATGGCATCCCATGATACTTCGGGGACTTACCTTGGGTGTGACAAGTGCCTCGAATGGGGCTATCCCAGCTGTAATTCTTCTACAAGGAGTATTGTAAAAAACCAAAGTTCGAAGTCCCCTGAGCGGCATGAGATTCCAAGTAAAACAGGTTGTCTGAAAGTGCAAGGAAATTGCTGTTCGCGGCTTGCGGGCCGATCTAATCACTTACAACTCCTGCATCACCGATGCTCGGCTGTTATATACTGTAACTATACATCAAAAGGCGGCAAGATGCTCGGAATTTGTCTGCTGTCGCATTTCATGTGAGTATATGAGTATTACTGTACATACATACGAACTACCAAGACACTTTATGATTCATTGTGATTTCTATCCATTTCCCTTTTGTTATTCTGCAGTTTGCTCTCGGTGTTGAAAGGTGGAGGGTTCTGTTGAGCCGAAGCATGCGACCTTTGCGGTACAAGAGATCCTGTGAGCGGGATTCGAGGAAACGCATACTTCGGGATCTAAATGTTATTTCTGATGTTCGCGGATCCCAACATGAAAGGCTTTGCGGGTATTGTGTATTCCTGTCCCAACGCAGCGGTTCGGACGCAATGCAGCAGATCACCAAAACGCGCAGTCAGAAGGTCCTCTGCCGTTCTTCCACATTCTTTCAGGTTCAGGAAACCAACCCCGACATGCACAATCCACGGAGTTCTCCTAGGAGGATCTCAGCACCTAGGGCGGTTATAAGTGGGCTCGTTCAAAATAATGCAATCATGCTAAGCGCAACTTTACTTGTAGCTGCAGTCCACATGGAGACTTACAGTCCCTGAATCGAAACACGAAAGGTTGGGCATTCAGGCGAATAATTATCGGATCTTTTTCCTTTCAATCCTTCTTTTGTTGCTGCGTTTGTGTCAGCTTCTGGGGTCGTTTGTAGCAAGACATGTCGGTTTGTCTTGGTGTCTGCTTTTGCAATGAAAAATTATGTGGGGCTATGGGATCATGAAGAAAAACTACCGATAAAGAGTTTTGCCTACCAACCTGTGGATGCTTTGCCAAGGCTCTGGAAAAGGGCGGCCAGTGGCAGCGAGCTTTCAGCATGCTGCAGCATGGCCAAGAAGCTTTGGGATCTCGGGTTCTAAGCTTGAGGCTGCGCCGGGAAACCTACGTTCCGAGTTTATCTCACCCACCGCATGCCAAGGCTACTGACCCCCTACCGCACCGGATTAACGTGAGATAAAGTTAGCAGGAGACAGAATTGTAGTTGCAGATGCTGCTTGGGGTTTGGGCTCTAAAGGCCGGGCCTTTTGCCGAGCCAGCGTGAGTGTTCGTGCTTGAAAGCAGACCGCCTCGGCAAGGTTATTCGAGGCCGCCTGACAGGAAGGAGCAAAAGCATGTCCATATGCATCGGGATCAAGATTGTTGAAGGTAGCCCACGAAAAAGTGTTCAGTGCATGCGCGTCTCAGCCATGCCGCGCTACGTCTCCATTTTGGGAGCCTGCGTCCCGCATGAACCATGTGTACCGTGAGGTTGGCGCCGATTTCACTTGGAGTGTACCGGCTTTTGCAAGCCGCACAGAGATGACAGGCAGGCAAGAATCGCGATAACAAGTATCGCTGTTGAAACCTTCCCCTCGTTCCGTGTGCCGTTTGGGCACGTTGGGCAGGAGCAGGCGGAGAAAGACTTCCGAGACATTGTAGAGGGGAATCGTTTCCAGCACGGCCGTTTCTTCGCAGCTTGATGTTGGCAGGCGAGACCGGGAGCAGACAGTCTTACTGTATGATTAAGGAAGAGAGGTCGACTCGGCCGACATGTAGATCAGGCGGCGGCACAAGCAGTACAAGGCTGAGCAGGCAGCGGCGCATCCAGCCGAAGAGAAGGAAGCTGCAGAACACCGGCTGCAGCTTTCGCGCAAAGTATGGCCGTGAAAGCTGGCGACGAGAGGAAGGCAAGAGCAAAGGCTGCCCACCAGCCGACCAAGGAGGAGAGAAAGGAGCCTTCACCCTCAGAGAGTGGAGAAGGCTGTGTTACTAGAGTTTCCTGCGCCAACTAGCTAGAATCCACCCGCCCCAAAACCTATGGACACTGACTCGGGGAATGCCCTTCAAGAGCTTTGATTAAATCAAGACATGAACACTCTGCCCCCAACCACCTCTAAGCTTCATTTGACGTAAGCAGGAAGCACCTTCTTGACTCTAGTGTCGGAGGTGTTTTCCAGCATAGTCGACTTACGTGCCCTGTTGCCCTTACGGGTCATTCGAGGAAGACCACCAGTACCTGTTGGCACCAACAATCCTGTGTGGGCTTACTACACTACACTTACACAACTCTCAAGCTTAAGAGTAGAAAGGGTCGTGCAGACTTTAGTTTCAACAGTGATCGTCGAGTGATACAGGAGTCGTGTTTCATAACGTAAGCCAAACGGCAAGGCCTAAAGCAAGTGAGCATAGAATCGAGGGTTTGTGTAACAGGAAAAGGCTTACTACCATCAAGAACGGTTCAGGAGCGTCTGCCACACCGGTACTACTGCGGGCACAGGTCTGGAAAGAGTCTGTAGGTACTATAGGGCCTTCGCAGACGTCCAGTGTCTGCGTCAAGAACTTCAAACTTGGGTTTACTGCCAACGGGTTTACATCCGACTCGACAGACCAACTACTACAACAGCTCATGCAACAGGTACTCATCCGGCCGACAGGCTTTGTCTGCGAGGTGATACGCTGCATAGAACACGATACCTCACACAGACGGCCTGACCCAAACCCCTGAAAAATTGCTCACCCTGGAAAGCACCTCTAAAGAAGCCTAGATCGCAAGCCCTGAGGAATCGTGAGCATTCATGTAGTGCCCTTCACCGTAGACCCCAAGCCCCGAAGATGCTAAGCCCCGGCATACCCCACCGGCTCTAACTCCGGAGACTTTCACATCGCTTCTAGTCCCCACTTCGAACCATAAAGGACACGGATCTTAGGGTTTCAAGGGTAGGCTGCAACCAAGGCAACAGCTCAGAGAGGCCTTGCTTCAGGAGGATGTCGTCACCTACAGAACCTCGGCCTTCCTTTACTGGGAAGACGTTGGGTTATAAATGCCCCCATTGAGCCTATCCCAAACTTACACTACTTATGGCCGATGGATGTGGGTTTGCCAGGCGCCCCTGCCGCAGATTTTGCAGGACAGCCAAAGACGAAGTTTCTTGAAGGATCATGAAAGCTTGCAAGTCTGCTACACACGGGTTGAAAAGCACCCGAATCGGCGACATGATAAGTTATAACTCTGTTCAATGGGTCAGGTGCAGCCATCAGTGTTTTCTCCGCTGCGACACTCTGGCAAGAGGCCATGTCGGGTGAGCTGTGGCAAAGGCCACCTAGCAGTGGTGGGTGTTGGGATTGCATTCTTCATGGTTCATATTGGATTCTTTTGCACGGTCGTTTCTGCACATCTCCTCGAAGGTTCGACACGTACATAGACTTCTTACCGATACACTTCCGTAAGATTCCTCTATTCTGCCAAAATATCTCCCAAGACCCTATCCCAATTATCCCAACCGCTGTATTAGAGCTCGAGGCCCTGGGTCGCTTCGCGGAGCTCCACCACCGTGGCGAAAGCAACGTCGAGGGGCCTGACAGGGGTGAAAAGATTTGGGCTTTAGGTTTAGGGTTCAGGGTCAATTCAGTGCTTCACGCCTGGGTCATTATGGGGTCTTAATAATTGTTAAGGCTTAGTGCCGCCTCGGCCCGGCAGAGGCGGGACCATTGAAGTGCTGTTGACTGCTGCACCTTGCCAGATTTATTGTTGAGTGCAGCAGGAGCGGATAGCTGTAGAAAAACCCTAACATTCAATAGCTAAACACCCAAGCTGTTAACCCCTCAAGCCGTTGACCTAAGAAGCTCAAACTGTCAACTATACCCCTAAAACCCTGAGCCGAAAACCTGAGGCATTAGAGTCACAGAGTTTGCCCCAAAAGATCTAGTGACTGAAGCCTCTTTGCAAGAACACCTTTGTGCTTAAGCTACGCTCTGAAGCTTAGTTCTGAACCCTGAAGTGCAGAATGTGTAGAAGTGCTCTTAGACAGTCAAGGTCATCTCCATCGGAGCCGCTATCCAGGCCTGCATGCAAAGCATGCCCGAAACTCAGAGAAGCTTCGGGGCTTCGAGGGTGTTGGGGACTTCAATACGATTGTATGCGGGGTTTTGAGATGCAGAAGTAGTCTTTCGGCCCTAGGATTTGTGTGGAGAATGTTATGGTCAAGTTGGTATTGGTAACTGCTGCAGAGCCAGTGCCATTGTAACAACTAGATCAATCCGGAATTGGATGGTAGTGCCAAGCGAAGACTTGCCAGACACAATACCCACACGTAGTTTTTTCTGGACCGAACCTGGCCAAGCCTTGCTTTGGCAATTTTCCAAAACTCATGAACCCTTCACTAAATGCTTATGAAATTATTCTATGAAACTCTTTGTAAAGACGTTACAGAAGGCATACTGCAGCAATTTGGTCTCCGATGCATCCCTGTCAGCGGTGGTGATCGCGGCAATGACAGCTTCCGAACTGTTCAACTAAAACGGAGAAAGCCGTGGGAGCGGTGGGGCCCACGGCCGGCGGTGCGTGGTGACAGATGATCAGACATATCGTCACTTTACACTCGTGATTCCAAGGCTAGCTGCTAGCCGCTACAAGCCGCAAAGCACTGTTGACAGAATTTGTCAACTTCCCCTAAACCTTTCCCACCCGAGGCAGTGGCAACTGGGCTTGGGTTTGCTTCGGTTGCTGCAGCAAACGAGCTTGCGGGCGAACGCTGCTTGGTTTGCAATTTGCGTAGGCTGAAAGGGTATGAGGTTTCAGGTCTTCGGCCTATCTTTCCGGGGCGCGCGTTTCGGCAGTCTTGCCGTCAGCTGCATGTTCGCGTAGCTGTTATGCCTGTCAGGAGATCAGGGACTTGATTCCGGCTTGCAGACTTTTGAGACAACCCCTCTGGGGCCGGGACGATCTCCGCCATCTCCGCACCACTTGCACGTGAAATGCGAACTCACTTCGAAATGCTTCGCCAAAGGGACCCAAGCACTACTGACAACGCTCTGGTATCATTATTTTGCATGGCTGAGGTCATTGTGTACAATGAGGTGATCAGCTTGTGTGATGCTTGGCTCGCAGAATACCTGCCACTTTCAGATACTAAAAGTCCAACAACCACGCCTGCACACTGTGAAACTCTATCGCTGGCGTAGTACAAGCCTGTCCTGTGCATCAGAAAAGGAAGCTACGAAACTTAAATATACTCAAACCATAAGCGTCAGGAAATAAAGCGCAAACCCAAAGGTATGCATGCAACCAGAGGCTTGACCCAAAGCCACAGGCCAAACTTGAGGTTTGGGCCTGTCAGGATCAGTTGGGGGGTGGGAGAGTTGGGCTTAGGGTTAGGGTCAGCCGCGGGGTTGGTCCCAGACGACCATTGAACCATCATGGGACTTAGCAAGTCGGATATAGGGATTCGGGCATGGAGAGCGGACGGAAACTGCAAGTTTTAGAACGCTTGAGAAGCTTGCAGAACCGGAACCGCTGTTTCATCCAATCATGGCGTTGTGATCCCCTCAGCTTCAGCGTTGCTAATCCCCCAATTCCATACACGTCCGCGCGATCAGACTGAAGCACTGGCTAAGGAGCTGTGCAGCCAATGGGAGCAGACAGTGTTGCTTTTCGAGGAGCTGAGGGACAAAAGCCCCTGGGCTTTGAATGGAAAAAGTTAGGGCAGCTTTACTTCGAGTTTCAGGGGTAGTGACGGGGCTGTACATTTAGGACAGCCTTTGCTCGGTGTTGAAGAGCCAAGCTCCTGCCGAAATCCTAAACCGAAGATCGAGAAAGGTCTGGAGGTGGATGTGCTGACCTATACCACACTGCTTAGTGCCTGCACACAGTGCACCCAGTGGCAGAAGGCGACTTTGCTTCATTGGTTCCGTCTCAAAAGGGTCTGAGACGTCACATAGTTATGTATAGTAACGATAATGATCTTGCACAATAGAAGATAATTGGTAGTTAGTAAACTATGCCATTGAATGTCGTTCGAAGGTTGTTAACCTGTGGTTTCCGTTGTGGGCGAGGGACAGCGAGCGAGATCATGCTGGAAAGTAAGTGCTGTGCAGTGTGAGGGAAGAGGTTTCAACAGCGCAGCGTGAATTTAATCTTCGACATCGATAGTGAGGACTTGATGCATTAGCTTCTAAAGTGAGTGGAGGCTGGGGCTAAGATATAGCCTTCGACAAGACATACTTGTGCTGAAGTAAGTTAGCCAATGACTCTATTCTCTTTGATCCTTAAGGACGGGTGCTTCAAGGAAGGGTACATGGCATCCTTAGGGAATGTTGGGGTGTACTAGGCAGTTCCCCACCATTTGACATCAGCTGTTGGTCCGATGTCTGCCCCCGCTCCGTTGTTTCTTGCACAGAGGGTAGAAGGCGAGAGGTCCTGTACCAATGTTCTTCTGATGGCTGGTACTGTTGATATTGCTGTTATGTATCCGTACTATAATTACACCGGCTGTCATGGTTCGTAATGATGACCATGCCGAACGAGCTCAGAAGCTTAAACACTACACCACTGAGTAAGTTGTATCGAGCGGTGTGAGACCCAAACCTTCAATGACCCCTTCCCCCCACTCAAGGCCGTGGCACTAGCTGAGGAGGCAGCGGGCCTTGGTTTGGCAGATGATGCTTCATGCAAGCAGCAGGGTTTCCGGAGGTTAGTCAGGTCTGATGGAGCTTTATTTTTGCTTTTCTAAAGAAACAAGCTGTTGCTTGGGTTCGATGTGGGCTTGTTCTGTGCTGCTTAACTCAACACTACGATTCCCAGGCGATCTGAATGTTCCTACGTACAGTCCGCCTTGGACAAATTTAGAACACCGGCCTTGAGACTTGCGTCAAGCTCAGGCTGAGGCTTCCAGGGATTCGGGGCAGGCCTGAACACTGAACCTAATGAACCCAAACCACACCCTGATAAACAGAGTCGATCATTTCTCGTCGATCTTTCGGGCTTAGGGTACTTAGAGGTTCCCGTCGAAGATGAACCATGCAGCCTAAAAGGAAAAAGGATGCGGCACCTTTGATTTTCGCCTTAAGGAAAAACTCTACAACGCGGCCATCAGTGCCTGTGGCGCTGCTCGCTTGCATCATCCGAGAAGCTGACCAGTTGCAGGATGAGTTGGAGATGTTTGCTTCGATCCAGGAATGCGCGTTTGAGGACACGATCTAAATTCTAGGCTTGCAACTTAGCCACATTCTCGGATTCGGCGACTCCTAAACCAAGCCTTACAAATTTCATCCACGACTTGCCTATGAAGGTCAAGCAGGGCTGCCGCCGGTTCTCAGCTTCTTTAGGTCTGGATTGTCCAACTTGATGTATGTAGATGACTCAGGGTGGCTTTTCCCATATAGCCGACGTAGCAAATTCCATCATTTGTCAAATAAGACCACTGAGGGTGGACCCATTTTCTCTCGCACAACTCTCGTGTTAGACTCGTGTTACCTGTTACATGTCGTCTCGGTAGGCAGATGTATTGAGGGATCCGCAGCAGTAGTTAAGGCGAACCCCAGCCTGCTGGATTCTCGATTGAGATTATGCCATTGTTGGGATAGGACCCATTCGTGTAGGTAATTAGGAAAGGAGAATTAGTGTGGTCCCTTTTTAGTTGAGCAGGGATATAGAAATCTGTTGGCTGTGTATGTAGTCGTATCTGTCCTACCTAGGGAGTGTTTCGAGGTATTGGGTTTGTATAGAAAATGACAAGGGGAGGTGTCGGGAGTTAGTAAACTGCTGAAAACTTGTACCTTGGAATTTCACCTTTTCACGATACCTGTCATGTATAATGTTTCGAATGTAGTGACTGTTATAACCTCGAGTCCCGAGCCCGAGAGCCACTGTTCCCGAGGAAGGCAACCACTGGCGCCGGGGTCTGGCGTTCTTTCACGAGCTGTTGTCCAGCGGTCTGTGGCTCTGCCTGCACCTTCTGCCCTATGCTTTAGTGTGGTTTTACTTTTGGGTCCTGAGTTGAAACGGCTCGCTCGCTTAGTCATGCGTAGTGATGTTTGCAATTCTTTCGAGGATTTACAACTTTCATCATCTTCGGATAGTTCTGATTTCCCCCAAGCACCCCGACTTGGAAACCAGCCTTAAAGGCGAAACTGCTTTTAGTCGTTTGGAGCTTGCGGTGTGGGTATGAGGCCCGTGGACATCGCGAGCTGTAACGCAATGATCGGCGCCTGCGACAGGCTTGGCGAGAAGAGCATGCACTGCCACGGAGTGTAGGCAAAGGGGTTCAAGAGACGAGTTTAACAACTCTGTCAGGCCCAACTCGTTGCTCCGATGAACTGTCGTATTTGGGTAGATCTTATGCCTGAATTTCAGGGATTTATCCGCAAGCGCAAGCATCGGTTGCAACCGGGGCCTTCCACAGAGCATCATCCAGTTTTTTTCGCATGCGAGAAGGAGGGTTTTTGCGAAGTCCATGAGCACACAAATGGCATCGCTCGCAGCAAAGACGAATGAGGACATACAATCGAGTGCAAACGGTATAAACGCAGCAGTAGGGCAACGTGACGCAGAATGAGTACGATGATGCAAATCATAGGTATGACATGAATTTCAATACTGGCCCTAAACAATTCCTAACCGCATGTTGTCTGTGACCTGTCGAATTGCACGGGTCCGACAATGGCCCATCAAATGAGCAATGCCGTGCCGGCATCTTGTGGAACAAAGCAAGCAACCTTCTTCCGTAGCTGCCTCAGC
Organism: Symbiodinium sp. CCMP2456; assembly: GCA_905221635.1. Taxonomy (NCBI): domain Eukaryota; class Dinophyceae; order Suessiales; family Symbiodiniaceae; genus Symbiodinium; species Symbiodinium sp. CCMP2456. The sequence goes on from CAJNDV010002969.1 coordinate 91,990, forward strand.
CTCAACGTGCAAAGTGTGTGCGGTATGTCGGGTGTATATTTACTTTCGGGACCTCCAGAAATTACAGTCCCTACAGGACGACACAGCCCGAAGCCTTCCGTACATCCAAGCCTTTTGTGCTATGCTTTTCCCGGCTATCACCTTGCTCACGACCACTCAACATTGCCCCCATTCTGATTACCACCGCTTCTGCAACAGAGCATTGGCAAACCAGTAATTCATCAGGGTACGCCCTGAATGTTCTCGGCCTGCCTAAACCACGGCCGCTCCGGTCTTCAGGTTATGACATTTCGAGAATTCGAGGACTTCGGGGCTTAGTCAAAAAACTGGGAAGAGCTTTTGGGCTGTAACCATCAAGGCACATGTTCGTAAGCTCCAAACTTCGCCCTGCACCAAACCTCTCCAGTGCGAACCATCTTTATCAAGCCTGACCTGAACCGCAAGACTCGAGCATTGCCTATGTCTCTGTCCGTGATCCCAGCTAGTTCGATCTCAAGTCATTTTCTGTTTCCGGACACCTAGCTGAAGCCCATACCCCGAAGACTGCAGGAGGAACTTTGACAGTATGTCAGGACCACGCGCAAGCAAATCCCAAAGCATATCGGAAGCCTTTGCAAGATCCATGGAAGATGTGATCACGGCTCCGTCGGTCAAACCCTCGCAAAGTCTCTCGAGCAGCAGCCTCGAGTTCAAAACCGTCACATCCTAAACTCCAACCCTGCAACCCTCAAGACCCTAAAGTCTTGATGCATTTCGTTTCCCTAAGAGCTTTCAACTTCCAGCGATTCCCGACCCTCCGGCGCGAGGGCCGGTTCTTGGAATTTCGCGCTGGCGATGCTCCTCAGCGCCGGAACATGGCTTAGGAGTTCGGAAGGTTCAAAGTCTTGTCGTAATCCGCTCGTTCTCCTCCTCTCCGTCCTGCTGTCCGGCTGGGCCTTTTCAGTCTCCTACAAAGTGCGAGCATGGGTCAGCATCTGAGCTTCCAAGCCGACCTGCAACAGCTGATCGGAGCTGGATTCAAAGTTGCCGTTCAGGGATGTATGAAGCTTGTTGAGGCGGCTTGGTACAAAGAGGACCTCAGACAAGGACTACACTGTGCTGTAGCATGTAGCAGGTTGATCTGCGGATCGCTGTAGCTTGGAGAGGCCTCTCCGATGTTTATTCCTTCAGACCCGACTTGAACGACTCGACATCGGCTTCAGAATTCGATGCCCTGCAACCGACACATGCCGTCATGCAAAGACCCCACAAGGTTTGAGTCGGCATCCAACATCGCCTTGCAGCCGACACCCGGCTTTGTTAAAGTGGCAGAGTTCGGGATTTCGTGCGATCCTGGGGGGTCGAGGCGGCGAGCGTTTTGGTTGTGATTTCAGGAGCTTGACGTGCTGGTGGTTTTGAGCCCTCTGGGCTCGGGATGTGCGAGTTTTGCTATGATCGGAAGGTGTTATTGGATAAAGCACATTGTAAATTCTCGGCGTGCGTCCGGGGCGAAGGTCGCCTGGAGGTCTCAGGTCAGGAAGTCTTTTTGCATTCTGTCCAGGCAAGTGAGAACGGAAGCTGATGACTCTTAGTGTGTGGGTCTGTCGTCAAGTTTCAAGCTGGCAAGACTGGCCCCACGCCTGCATCCCTTGCATCCTCTCTGCCCCCGATCGCAATGCTGCTTCCGTGTGCATTATGTGTGTCGGGGAGTTTTCAGTGTTGGGGAGGCAATCTGCAGGGTAGCTCCGAGTATCCAAGTGTGGCTGACTTCTAACAGGACCATTCTCACGTACACCGTGGCATTTCGCGCCTTGGCCAATGGCAGAAGCTGCAGCAGCAGGGGAATGATACCACAGTGCTGTCGTGATAGTTTCTCCGAGAACGAGATTGATGACAATAACCATCCTTCCGAACAGCGGGATGCCTAAGGCTTTCCGTAGTAGCAGCTTAGTAGCAGTTGCCGTCGTCGTAGCGGGAGTAGCAGTGGCAGTCCTACTAAGCAGCAGCCGCAGGCAGCTACAGCGACAACAGCAGAAACAGCAGTATGTCAAGTTAACAATGCTCATCATGCATGTTCTTGAGCTGAGCCCGTTCACGGAAAGGGTCTGCCGGGGTCCGGTTTGCCATTCTCTTTGCTTAGGACCTTTCGAACGCTGAAGCCCTTCAGCCAAATCCCTGTGTTTCTACCGTAGAAGATAGAGACACCTGAAGCTCAAAGCTTGTAGAGAAGCCACTGGCTTGTTTCATGCTTAACTTTGTTCAATCTTCAACCCAATGGCCGAACAATTGTTGTCGGATCTGTGCCACCTTGCCGCCTGCCGAGCCCGGTGCCAACAGGTTCTTGCGAAAGGGGCGAACAAGAACGATCTGCTGTGCGACTTGCTTGGGAATTGTTTGTCTCTCTCCATGGAAAAAACAGGTTTCAAGAGTGCGTCTTCTGGCTTCAGACGGACTCCGCTCTTTGGAGTGCGACAGTGGGCCTTTGGTTTGAGACAGTCTCAGCATAGGTTATTTGATATTACAAGGACGCAGGTTTCGTCATGTTGGTCGATGTCTGTTGGTTGACTTCGTAAGCCAAGAGAAAAATACCAAGAGCAATTGCCCGTGTCAGGTCGTTTCTGAAGGAGTTGCACGCGACGGCACTACAGACCTTGAAAGCTTGAGCACTGCGGACCAGCAAAAGAAGTGTGAATTCGCATGGAGGGACCTCTGGCCAATTTTCCGTGAAGCCGAAACCCCGACACCAGAAGCTTAGATGCCGAAGCCTGAGCTTCGCAAGCGACGGCCGTGCATTGGGCACAAAAGGTTTACGATGTTTGAGGATCTCGCCTCCTGGCACAGCTGCTTGCAGGAGTGTCAATCTGCGTAAACGTCAACCTTGGAGCTCCAGTTGCCCCTCTGCGGCCACATCAAGTCTGTAGGAAAGAGAGCTCGGGCCGCCGAGGATGCGCACCTTCGCCAGCTCTTTCAACTACGGTGCCCCGGCTCAGCTGGATCCGACCGCATCCCAGAGAACAAGGGTCCAGTATACCACTTCTTGCTGACCTTTTTGCAGATGTTTCGAGGGTAGTACGTACTGGTAAGTTCGATGCTGTCAGGATTCTGACATTCTGACGTATGAAACACGTTCACTACTTCGATGGTTTGGTGTTCAGGCATTTCAGATCAGCGTAGAATGTACGTCAGCGACCCATCAAGAAGACCTTGTCGAACTCGAGGTGTTGGCGTCACAAGCACGCTCATCGAGCATAAAGCTAGCCAGCTGAAGGCCGGGCTATTGTTCCAAGGTGTTGATGATTGTGCCCCCGGGCGCATATAATGGGTATATGTGGGGGTTGTAAAGCGATCTTACTAAGTGTAGCCCCATTCAAGGCCACTCTAGGATGTAGGACATTGTAGGACCTTGGCACCCTGCCATGCGTCAAGAAGTGAGGGCACTGAGCTTCAGCAGTTTCAGGTATTGTCGGCTTGTGTGTTTAGAGTTAAACCTGCCTTTTGCATTGGGTTTTGGTGGGTCCGAAAATCGACATCCCCATTCTGATGGTTCTCAAACCGGGCATGGAGGCGGCGCCGGTTTGATGATTGCCGGAGTAATGGGGGGTGATGCTCGAGGCATTTGGAAGACCTAGGACCTAGGCTTGGCAGTCAGTGAACGCATGCTTTACATTAGGATGCAGGCTTAAGCTTGCGAGGCTGTTTAGGCGGAGCGCTTTCAGCTCCAAAACGCGACGGAAGCTGCAGAAGAGGAGTAAGAAGAAGACGAACCGATTTGACTTGGGCCGGGTGCGAAGCCTTCGAAGCCATGCCATATTGAATCTTCCCCCAACCCCAAAAACTCAAACCCCACAACAGCTCATTCTGCAGACACTTGAACAAATAAATGACCCTTGACCCTGAACGGCTCATTCTGCAGATCACGATGAAGACTCCAAAAGGAACCTCAACATCGCCTGCGCCCCAGGAAAGGGGCAGTCCGTTGCCGATTCAAGGCTACGTGTAGGGGGCGTACCCCAATTCTAGCGGGATCACCTGACTTGTAGCATAATTTTTAAGCACCCGGAATCTCTAACGTGCATGCACCAAGACTGCTGTGCCGCAAGAAGTTTCGGTCTCGGGCACGAAATCTAGGCCCTGTGTCCGTTCGACGAGCCAGCCAGTGCGATCAGAGGAAATCCTATTCCAGTTGCAAGCTCCACCGTTCATCCAGATCCTTGCAGCTAGGGCTCAACGTCCTGTTGTGAGTTCGCCACGCCCTACACAGTAATTCCCCAACCCTCGAAGGAGCTCTGCGGCAGTGTTGAGCTTTTGTCTCGGCCTGATTATCAAGCACATCAACTAGGCTGCTGGAAAGGTCCAAACTCCGGAAGCTCTTGAACAAAAGCCCAAAGGCTCCTCGCTGCCCTACTACTCTGCAGATGTTTTCTGCACCAGGTTTGATCTGAAGACCCTACATTCCAAGCCCAGGACGATCCACATCAACGGCACTGAACAGGGCTCGGCGTTTGCCTCAGCTTACCGATGCATCAGCATATGTCCGCGCATTGCTTCCATCGTAGGGACCCGACAGTCTCAAGCTCGGCTGTTGCTGCCACTGCTGGGCCGAGGGTTTGGGTGTCGTTCGGTAGGGCACTGGGTTGCAGGAATCTTCTTGCAAGTTTTGCTGAGATTCAAGCAACATCGCGACAAGGAATCTAGCAGCCTATGGGACGGAGGCCTTCAGCTTGTAAGGATGGGTTCTGTTGTGCACATAGCCAATCCCAAACCGATCTCGCCAAGCCTTCAATCTCAATGGAGAACCTTAACCGCCAAACCTTGAAGTTTATCCTTTTGGCAGGAGCTTCCCTTTATTATGCTCCTGTCCCATGTCTGCTTGGCATGGGAGAGCCACATCCTGAACCTCTCCAAACTTCAAATTGGAAGCTCAAGCCCAGAACGCTCCAGCCCCACCAGAGATTTGTGGCTTGCCAGAAACCCACCCTTCCGTTGTTGGCCTGGGCGTCGGAGAGATGCCGGCACGAGTGCTTGGAATGGCAAGCAGCAACTGCAGGATCGGGGATGCTGGGTTGCGCCAGCACTGACGCTCGAGTTCTGTGCCAGGGCAGAAGATGCCCAAGCTGCGGTTCTGGTCAGGGCAGGGTGTAGGCCCAGAAGCCTCCAACAGCGCATCAAGCCCTGCAACTCGTTAGTGAAGTTGCTGTTTCAAATGCGAAGCCGTGCATCAGCCGATAAGAAACAGGTCGATCCTATGGAAGATCGGCCTCTGCGCGTGCTGCCTCAGTGGGAAGGTGTGCCGGGTCTTGGATCTTGAAATTTAACCTTCAGAGCCCCTTGAGTCTTGACTTGTGAGATGCGCTTTTTTGAGTTCTGCAGGTTTCGGTCCGGAGGCTATTTGACGCCCGCAACAGGACAAAAGCAAGCATGTAGCATTGCAACTCTAGGCTTAGGGATTGATCTCCAGGTGCAACGCCCTTTCTCCAGCAATGCTTTTCTGCAGAACCATACAGCTCAAGCATGTCGCATGTTCGGCCAAGTCCGATAGCGCTTAGGACGATCGCATTCTTGGCATGCTGTGTGGCGATTTTTGCACCTTCCCTGCCTTTCTGTCTTGTTTCTTCCTCGCATCAATTTGAAACCAAAGTCGGCTGAAACTCGGCAATTTCCTGTTCAGCCTTATGATTTTAGCGAAGCTAAAATGTAATCAGGGTGCAAGCTGAGCACGAGTGTGCACTGCCCTGTGCCACCCAAGCAGAGTAACAAGCTTGTTCGGCTGGGGTCTATCCCGGCCTTGCTTATCAGAGAGTAGGATTAGATGCAGAACACAGCAGGGATGTGAAAAGATCTACAAACGGAAACCCGTTACCTACATAGAGTTCGGATGCTCGGCGAATCGGCGAGAGGCAAAGTGTTGGTGGTGTCAAGCAGGCCACGAGCTGCTGGCTGCCTCAGGGTTCGGATTGAGATTGGGGTTGTGGAGTACAGGGGCAAGTTGGAAGTGTGTCTTCAGAAAGTTTGCCATGTGCAGAGAGTTCGGTGTTCGGTGCACCAGAGCTTAGCTGCATCTTCTAGGCAAAGACCACCCAAGTCCTCGCTGGCAAAGCACCAACATCTTCCTTCGACCATCAGTCTGAACAGTCAGGTGCTGCGAGCTCAGTCTCATAAGCTCCATTTCGCCTTGTCCGGGCGTTGCGCAGTTTCTTCCTTTTGGTGGCTAGGTTTTAGAGAGGCCAAGCTAGGTGAAAAAACCGTTAGGCGAAGCTTTGTTCAGAAACCAGTATCGTAGCTTACTTGCATGGTTAATGCCCCAATGACGCACCAAGTGTGAAGGGCTAGATGAGATTGATCGCCAAGCGCAACCGCTAAGGCCTGCCTGGCAGTTCCACCGCTTGGCCATATGTCTGTGGTGCAAACAACCCACATCACTTGTTTGGTGTGTTCCCGAAAATGATGTTGCAGTTTCAACACAGCAGAGAATGGGCTCTGCAGATGCAGGTTTGCAACGCGTTCAGCCCTCCAAGCTTCCAGGCGAGCTGACTCTGCAGAGCCGTTGCCGACAAATCGAAGGTTTCTGCAGGGAGGCCAGATGTCAGAAACTCAGCTCTTGCAGAGGGGCAGATTCACGACAGAATCACCGAAGACCCTGGGCCAACAAGGCCTTCAAACCCGGCGTGTCTGCTTGATGTCACAACATTTAGATACGGCCAGCTCAAGGATGGGGGGGAGCCGTTCATATATTTCATGCTACGCAGTTGAATCCACGTTTAGAACTTCAGGATTGTGGAGTCCACCACCCAGTCCGGTTTGGTCACGCGGCGAATCTTTGAAAACAATGTGTGTGAGACCGAGAGCAGGGAGTGGTTGCAGACTTAATTCATTGATTTGCTTTTTTGAAACACTCACTCATCATAACGATACCGAAACAGAGTCAGAAATCTGATTCTTGAGTATTTGGATTTTTGCTTGTATTTTTTTGTGTTCTTGCTCATGAATGGTGGCCTGCTGGTTTCGGGTCACAGAATACAGTTCGTTAGGGAAATTTTAAAATATATTTTTGCGTCGTAGATTAATTCAAATACTAAAATTATATTTAGATTTCAAACAATTAATCGAGAATATATAATAGAAAATATACATATATGTATTTGATATATATGGTTTTCCTTTTGACTAGGGATATCTATTTCTGATAAAATATATTCTTTGAATATTTTATTTAAATTGAAATTAATTTTTTTATCTATACTTTTGATATTATAATATTTTTCTTTTATTTATTGAATTTAGAATATATAAAAAAATAAATAGAATTTTTCAACAAATTATAATGATTATAAAGAAAATATATTATTTATTGATTAGATTGAATAAATTAATAGAGAATATATATTTAATTCATAGAATCTATAAAATGTTATTATATTATAAATGATAAGAATTAGAAATATATGATTTATATATTTTTTTATTGGAATTTTTTAAGTTTGCGAATTATGATTCTGAATTTTTTTATGATTAATTATGCTTGTCTCTTGATTTTTAAATTTTTTAATAGAAGATTTTCTATTCGAAAAAATTGAAAAATAATTAAAAAAATTGAAATATATTATGATATCTTAATATATAAATTAGAAAATAATTTTTTTGATTTGAATTTCATAAATATTCTAAACAAATTATGACTTTATTATGAATTCATAAATATTCTAAATAAATTATGACTTTATTATGAATTTTTAAGTTTAGCTATATTTCATGAATGATTTTTGTTCTTATTTTTAGGATCATGGACCTAAGTAATTATATATTATCGAGAAAATTTTTCTTCTTCTAGTGATTTAAAAATAAATAAATAAGAGGCACTAATTCTTTCGTGCTATTAAAAAAAGCTAGATTTAATTAATTAGGGCGTTTTGGTTTGTGCTCGCGAGTAAAATGATATTTTTCTTGTAGTCTTTAATTTGCTATTAATGATTCTGATTGATATTATTAAAATGATTGATTGTTTTGTAAAATAAAGATTATTCTGTATTATAGTGAATTTATAGAAAATAATATATAAATAAGAAAATAAAAAAATTTGGGATAAAAATATAAGGTCAAGTCATGAGATTTTTTCAAAATCCCTGACGGATTGCCTTTGGTGATTCTTCTATTCGTCATAGAATGTTCGCAGCACTCATATTCGTTTCAGCAAACGATATTTCTAATAGTGTCCAGCGAGCATCATAAGAATATTTTATCTATAGTATTTATTCAAAATATAATGTCTTGATTCTTTATTAAATAATATATTATATTTCAAATAAATATATTAAATAATTCAAATTCATCAATTGAAATAAATATTCTAATATTGATTTAAATATGATTATATATATATATAATTACTTATAAAAAAAAATCTTTATGGAAATGTCGCACTTGATGCCCATATATTGAAAAATAAAAAATCAAAAAATCTTAGATGTTTCATAATATCGCTTTTTCATAAATAATAAATAATATAATATAAAAGAATAGATTAATTCAAATATTGAAATTATAATTAGATTTCAAAAAATTAATCGAGAATATATTATGAAAATATTTTTGATAAGTTTTTATAAATTTGGTATATATAATTCTTTTCTCTAGGGATCTCTATTTCTGATAAAATATATATAATATATTCTTTTTATAAATTTCTATAAAATAAATTTTCTATAATGTATTTTATCTAGCTATCTCTTTTTCTTATAAAATATATTCTTGAAT
>CAJNDV010002973.1:1334-11686 GCA_905221635.1 Symbiodinium sp. CCMP2456
CTCATCATCAAGCTCTTCATGCTCTTCTCGTCCATCCTGTCGTACCTCACCGACTTCTCCTTCAAATATTTCTCTTCCTCTTCCAGGATCTTAGAGTAGATTTTGTAGCTCATCTCGACCTCGGTGCCAATCTTCGCGCTGACGAAATTGGATATGTACCAGGACGAGAGAGACTGCTTGAAGCTCCTGAAGCTCTTCGGGTTGAAGAAAGACGGCAAGGAGAAAGTTTTCTGCGACAACCCTTTGTCCAACCCTCTGAAACTGCTGATTCTGATGGTGTTGGCCTTCATGATGAGCATCTCCGTGTACTTGAACATTCGGTCCATCGTGAAGGACTCCAGCGAGCTCCTGATCGGGTCCGACAACAAGTTCTCCAAGCAGTCGATCCTCCAGGAGGCCGCCGCAGTTAAGGAGTGCGTGAGGTACCTGACGGACGTCAACGTCGACGAGAGCTTCTTGGAGCTGGACAAGATCACCAATGAGTAGAACGCCAGCTCCTCCCTCAACCCGTCCCAGGCCGAGACCTTGAAGAGAGACAAGAAAGAGCACCCCGCGAACATCAACTTCTTGTTGCACACCAGGAGGGACTCCATCTCGTTCCGCCTGATGGTGATCCAGTTCGTGCTGTACATGACCTCGTTGGTCTTGAACATGTCGGCCGTGAACTCGATCAAGGATATGTTCTTCTTGCTGACCAGCTTGATCCTCAACATGGAGTCCTGCATGTCCTTCTTCGTCGACTGCACCATCACCATCACCTTGAGCTTCGAAGACCACTTCGCGATGATCTTCTTCTTGGTGGTCTTGATCCTTCTCATCAAGAAGGTCAGCTCCTCCGCCAAAATCTGATAGAACAAGGTCACCTCGTACATCATGGTCATCTGAACGAACTTCGCCTCAGGAGTCGAGAAGGAAATTTCGTCCTTGAAGTCCGACGCGCGCTTGATGGCGGAGATTCTCCTGATCATGGTTTCCACGTAGCTGATGTGCCTGTCCTTCACCCCGATCCCGAAGGCTTTCAAGTCCTCGTCCTGCAACTCTTTCGAGAAGAAGTCCGAGTCCTCGAGGTCCTTCTCGTAGATATTCAGGGACTTGTCCTTCAGGTAGAACCCCATCTCCACCATCTCCACAACTTTGATGATGTCGTTGGTCTCCGCCCTCACCAAGATCGGCAGCTTGAACTTCGGATTCACGAACACCGCCGGACTGTCGTACATCTTCGACTCCTTCAACCGGTTGACCTCGGAGATCAGCTCCTCGACCGAAGCGTTGCTCTGGGTGAAGACTTTCGTCTTCCTGACGTCCATCTCGTCGGACAAGCATATCCTCGTGATCTTCGCCTTGAAGTCGTCGATGTCCAAGTCTTCGTACAGCGAGTCAAGCTTCTCTATCCCGGAATCGAGCTCCGAGGATGAGAACAACTTCCTCAAGTCCATCGCTACGTCCTCGGTCTTCAACGACTCCTGCGTGGTTTCGTCCAAAGAGACTGCCTGAACGTCTCTCATCTCCCTCATGTTCTCGGAAATCATCATCGTGGCGATCGACTCCATCCTCCTCTGCCTCTCTGTGAAGCCGGTCGTCACAGCCGTCATGCCCTTCGACCTGAGGAAGGCTTCTATAGTCGTGCAGTCGTTGAAGAAGGTCTTCACCTCCGAGACTTCTATGAAGTCCTCCACGAACAACTCCGAGTCCTTCAGGAACTCGAGCTTCTGGAGCTTGATGTCGAACACGATCACGTGGAACTCAATCTTGAAACCCTTGTTTTCCGCCATCTTGATCGACCTTTCGTACGTCTTCCTCTTGTTCACCACGACGAAGTCTGCGCTCGAGTTGGTCGTGGCGATCTCGATGATGAGGAACGACCCGTCTCTCCTCTTGAGTATGATGTCGGGCGTCAAGTTCGACTGGATCCCGAAAACGTCCTTCATCGCGATGTCCGTGGAAGACTGATCCGACCCGATAGAGCGCATTATGATCGAAGCGGCCCTCTCATGCTTGTTGAAGGCCCAATTCTCCACGAATTCTTCTATCATGTAGAGCTCCATCCTCTCCAGCTCCATGATCCCGACTGACTTCTCGTCGAGCGTGATCGAGTTCCTCTGGAACTTCTTCTTCAAGAGGTTGTGGACCTTGGCCCTCTTCATCGACAATTTCGCTATGTCAGACACCATCTTGATCTGCTTCATGTGCGAGGAGTTGGATGAGTTAGGAAAGTGGTAGTCTTTCATCAACCTCTTGGAATTTCTCTTCACCTCCAGCGCGGTTGGGAGGAAGGACACGAAGAACATCCCGGAGATCTTGAAATGGCCCGTCAAGGAGCCGAACAACTTCATCAATCTCGTGGCCGTGCTCGTCATCTTGACGTCCTCCAAGTTGGGCCTGTCGACGTAAGACTTGTCAGTCATCCCCCTGCTCATCAAGGAGTTCGCATGTTCCAAGTTCAGGAAGTTCTTCATCCTGATGAAGAGGTAGTTCTTCGTCAAGTAATTCGTCGGCATGATCTTCGCTGCTTCGAACACCCTCATCAAGTTGCTGATCTTGTCTTCGCTCATGGTGTTCTTGAAGAGGGCCGACTCGTACCCGACCGTGGCGTCAGCCCACTTCGGCAGGCTCAGGATCGTGTCGCACCTGTTTATGATTATCACGAGCGAGGTGCTGTCCGTCAAAGATTCGAACTCCAAGACGTGGATCTGCGCCAGCTGAGAAGCGAACGCGGGGAGATCGTCCATCGCTTGCACTGTGACAGTCTACCAGACCAGAATCTAGAAGTTTAGGGTTTAGGGTCTGGGGTATTAGGGGTTTTAGGGTGTGGAGGTTAGCGGTTTTAGGGTTTAGGGTTTAGGGTTTTAGGGTCTAGGGTTTAGGGTTTGGAGGTTAGCGGTTTTAGGGTTCAGGGTTTGGAAAGTTAGGGGTTTTAGGGTTTCGAGGATGGGCTTGCTTTTTTTTGGTTTAGGGGTTTGGGTTTTAGCGGTTTTAGGGTTTCGCGGATGGGCTTGCTTCTTTTTGGGGGTTTAGGGTTTTGGGTTTTAGGGTTTAGAGGATGTGTTTTTTTTTTTGGGGGGTGGGTGGGGTGCGGGGGCTTTGGGGTTTAGGGCTCAGGGGTTTTAGGTTTTGGGCTGAGGCTTAAGGAGAAGATGTTTAAGTCTGAGTCCCCCAATGAACCAGAATGGGGTTTTGGGGATGCAAAGTGGAGACTGCAAGGGAATAGTCTCAGGGCCAGAATATGGGTTTGAGCTATGGCGGTTTACAAGGCTTAGAGCGTTTTTCGTGGTAGAGGACCTTAATATTCTTAGTAGGGTTTTGGGTATATGGGTAGTTCTCTAAATTAATGTCCCTTTTTAGATCCCCAATATAGTACGGCACCCTTATAAAAGGTACTCAAAAAGGGATCCTAATTTAGAGAACTACCCATATAACCAGAGGTATAAAGGAAGAAGAACGACGAAGTCCAATTTAGGGGCCTTGATATGGAGGTTGGTGTAGGGTTTAGGGGTTTATCGGTTTAGGGTTTAGGGTTAGCAAACCCGTGCTGGGGTACTTAGGAAAGGAATCGTACATTTCGTAGGAAGCCGGAGGAGTAGTACTACCAATTCAGACCCGTCCAGCTAAACCCTAAACCCTAAACCAATAAACCCTAAACCCCTAAACCCCTAAACCTTGACCCATTCACTGTTTTTTTTCATCTCGCTCATCTGCACTGTCTTGTCCAGCTGCGAGGAGGTTGCCCACGCCTTCCTCCTCTTGCACTTGACGGACTCGCACGGGCAGGCCGCACGCCTCCCTCATAACGTCCTCAGTCAAGTGACCGTCACCTCCGTTACAGTAATCCTCAATGAGCTGATAGCAATCTTCCTTGTTATGGTCGATTTCGAAGGCCCACTGCAACTTCAACCCCGCGATGAATGCCTGAGAAGTGGAAAGAAACTTACCCAGGCTAGGGTCGGCTGTGAAAATGCCGTCTTTCTCGTGGTCGTTGTAGTGTCTCAGAAACTTCTCATGGATGAAGCGGGCCTTGTCTTGGCTTTCCACACGAATGCCCGTCGAAACGTTGAATTGAAATTGCTGTTCGTCACACCGATGAAGGACATCATCTTGTTGACTTCCAACCGTGTCCACCCTATCATCTGGAACATACGGGTGCTGTAGCCATATGGTTTCCTGCCCATAATTCCGTCTCCCAAGATTGTTTTCTTGTACAGGTCAATGTGGAGCTTTCTGCTTGTCTCGGGCACTTCTTGACCTGTGAGGATAAAACATTTGGCAAAGGACTCGACCTGCTTTCGTAGTTCTTCGTCGAGATGCCAAATGTTCGGGTCGAAGTAACTGTGATTGTGCTTGTACATCTCGGACAAATGATGAGAATATAGACTTTGTCCCACGCCACCAGGGGAGATGCCAATGAAGCATCGATCAACATTGAACCCTCGCTTTGTGATAGCGATGGCGGCTTGGAAGCACTTGAAAACATCGAGGTTACACCAAAACGTCCGCTCGTAGAACAACTGAAGTCTCTCCATATTCTCGTCCATGACAGGATCTAAGAGGGGATGCGGGATCTTCACGTAACAGTCATTCTGAGGACCTTCCTTCGCAACGTCGACTGGGAGACCACAGCCTGGACGATCATATGCAAGACAGATGTCGTCGTAGCAGATAGTTGATGAACGCTTATCTTCGGTTTCACACCATTCGACGAGCAAAGAAATCATTCTTGTCTGCATCAGTTCCTGCTTGACAACACAAGAGACCTTCCAAGATCTAGATGCCATTTCCAAAGTCCAATCACCGGCCGCGTCTTGACCGGCGCGATCGTGTCTTCCAATCTCTGGGAATATGCAGGTGCCTGTGATCTTCTGCTCGTGGCGGTTCTGCAGAAAGTCAGATAGTCCGCTTCCGTCTCGCAACTCTGCATGTCAGCTGCAATGGCATCGGCTACGGAGTTCGCATCACGGGTGATTTCTGGCTTCATCCGCCTGAAGATCCCCTCCAAGCAACAAAAGAAGTAAACACTAAACCCTAAACCCTCTCCTAGGGGCCTTTCTGGGGGGCTTGAGTTCGAGGCATCTTCAGGCTTCCATCATTGCTCTGGTCGTAGGGTGCACAGAGACTCCAGCACCCTTTAACTAAGGCATAGATCTGACAAGTCATCGTAGGGATCCCCAATATGATTGAAGAGGGCTTAGGGTATAGGGGTTTAGGGTTTAGGGTTTGGGGTTGGATGCTCAGTATGAGTCGCGATCCATTCCTGAATGAAGGGGTCTTATGGGGTCTATGCTGGGTTGCTCTTTATTACCTGGCTAAAATTATAACTTTTAGTGCCCCTAATATCAAAAAAGGCTAATCCTAAAAGTGATAAAGCTATAAAGTGACTGTCAAGTTCAACCAAGGATGGGTGACATTGCAGGCAAGCTGCAGCTGCAGAACCTGCTGCTGCAGCGGCGCCGGCCTGGTGGGATGGGGATTCCCCTGAACCCTGAACCCTAAACCCGAACCCCTAAAGCCCTAAACCCTAAAGCCCTAAACCCTAAACCCTAAACCCTAACCCCATAAAGCCCTAAAGCCCTAAACCCTAAACCCTAAACCCTAAACCCCTAAACCCTAAACCCCTGAAGCCCTAACCCTAAACCCGCTGCTTTATTAAAGGTTTTTTTCCAAGGATTCCTTGAAGGGCCTTCGGGGTTTCCATTGTTTCTAAAAAATATTGAAATCGGAGCTTGGTTTAGGGTTTAGGGGGGGGTATTAGGATGCATAGGTATGCAGGGATTTTGGGTTTCAGGCTTCATGCAGAGGTACTATGAGACAGTTTTTCAAGGGTTCTAGAAGCGTTGTACAGGTTTGGGCTTTCAGGTTTTGATTTCAAGGTCGCACAGGGTTTAGGTTTCCAGGGTTGAGGGTTTGAGGATTTGAACGTGCTTTTTGTGGACTTTAGGGCTTTAGAATGCTTTAGGGTCAAGGGTTTACGTGTATTCTGTCTGCAATTCGTTTGGTTGAAGCCAGGTGCTAAACCCTAAACCCTAAACCCTAAAAACTCTGGAATCGAACCATTCTCGCTTGGCCCACTCTCCATAGAGGAGTCGCGGGCTTCGGTGTCGCGGATGCAAGGCGCGTTTAGGGCCGTTTAGGGTTTAGGGACGGTTTAGGGTTTAGGGTTTAGGGCTTAAGGTTTAGGGTTTAGGGCTTGTGAGTGCTGTCGGTATGTCGTGCCCAGCGACTCCAATACCCCTTAATCAAGGAATATACCTTAACATATAGTAGGACCCCTACCCGAACCCTAAACCCTAAACCTTAAACCCTAAACCCTAAACCCTGAACCCTAAACCGATTTGAGGTCTATTCCTTAATGAAGGGGTATTGGAGTCTCTGGGTGCCCGATGGCCCAATTGGAGATTTCAGCTGCGGGCCCCTGGCGAAGAGGGCTCGCAAAGGCTGTGGTCCAAGGGCTCCAGTTTAGGGTTTAGGGGTAGGGTTTAGGCGGTTTAGGGTTTAGGGTTTAGGGTTTAGGGTTTATTTAGTCTTACGGCCTTCGATCTTCAAGCCTGAAACCATGGCAAGAACAACTAACCCAAACCCCGAAAACCTAAACCATGCCATCCTCTCTGAAACCTGCTAAGCCTCAAGACCTGACGCAGAATCGCACGTGACAAAACCCCCAGAAAACAGTTAGGGGGTTTCGGGTTAATAGTTTAGGGTTGTTACTTAAACCCTCAAACCCTAATTAAAACCCAAAGCCACTAAGCCCCAATGCCCAAACAAAACTCTGCAAACCCCGAAATGCTAGACCCCTACAGAACCCTAAACCCTAAACCGTTTAGGGTTTAGGGTTTTGGGTTTAGGGTTTAGGGACCGCACAATATCCGGCCTTGCCAGCCTCGGTTTCTGGTGGCACCTGCACAGAGAAGCCAATCAAAGCGCATTGTAAGGAAAATCCGCCTTTGATGAGGGCCTTCTAAACCCCAAACCCCGAAACCCTATACCCTAAACCCTAAACGCTATACCCTAAACACCTATACCCTAAACCCCTAAAGCCCTAAACCCCTATACCCTAAACCCCCTAAACCCTATACCCTAAACCCTAAGCCTTGATAAAGGAATACGCCTTAAAGCATACTGTAGGGGCCTTGAATGCTAGAATAGGCTTTCGGGCTCCTTTACGGAAGAATTATCATAAGGAACTCTCAGGAACACTATTGGCAACTATTTAGGCTTCTACCTTAACCTACCAAAACGTACTTTTTCGTAGGGTTCCTATGAATTCCATATTAGGGTTTATAGGAAGAACCTGCAGAAAAGTAAGGTTTGGTAGTTTAAGGTATATTGCTAAGTAAGGATCCACTGTGCATCGAAGGCACATCCAGCAATTGGGCATTGGAGTCTCTGGTGAACAGGAATTGCTGATTAGTGGCACAGTACAAGCAGGGTGTGATGATCAAGGGCTTTTGGGGCTTTATGGTTGAGAGCAAACAGGCAAACAGTTCGGGGATTTAGGGCCTTAGTGGTCGGGGTTTTGGGTTTAGGGGTTCATCACTGTACCTTTACGGTGACAGCGCAGCAGGGGTCGACAAGACGCTTCCAACATCCACAAAACTTAAAACAAAGCCGATGCCCTCACGGTGGGATCCTTTGTGTCAGCTGTCGTGCCCAGAGCCAACATGTCTTCAACTCACTTATATAAAGCACAGTCGGGTGTACGTGCGCGTGTGAACATAACTTTATACAGAGCCCATGTAATGTAAGCACAGCCTCTCTGAATAAACATGAACAAAACATGCATCACAGCTAAATAGAAACAAGCAGCACCTGGAACATATGTATGCATCAACATCTACCCAGACCACCGGAAGGATCTAAAAAAGAGATCCCCTAAGGGGGTTCCTTTAAAGTACCCCTTCTCGTAGTATAGGGTCCCAAATTAGAGGATCTATTTTTTAGATCCTTCCGGTGGTCTGGGTAGACACTGGGTTGGCATCAGGCCATCAGCACGTCAACCAGCTAAGTATTGTGACGCGAAGCCTTTCAGCTTCGATCTCTGTACGCAGGCTTGATCTGTCGCTGTAGTTAGGGGTTTATGTGATGTGTTTAGGGTTTATGTCGTTGTTTAGGGTTTATGTAGTTGTTTAGGGTTTAGGGTTGGGCCTGGGTGAGAGTATACACATGGCAGCCATTTTGTTGAACGCGAAGAGCTGCCAGCAACTCCTCTGAATCTAATCGCCAATAGAACTGTCAACGTGCCTGACTCGCTACGCAGCGCACGGAGAAACAGAAATGCTGCATTAGGGCTCCAGTTCTCTCCAAGACGTTTCAACTTCTGGGTAACGTTGTTAATATGAAATCCCTCTGAATCCCCATGAAGCCCTACTTGGAGGCTCATGGGCTAAGCAGGTCGTAAGTAGTTGACTTGGGGCTATACGTAGTTATACGTATGGTTCTCTTTTTTGTAACCCCAATTGCCCTTCATACACTGTCCCGTGAACCTTTCCAACAAACCGAAAAGTATCACAGTCCTATACCCTAAACCCTAACCGCCGCAACACGAAAGCACAGAGCTCTCGAACCTCTCACATCACCCGGAGGTCTGGCCACACATTGCGGTCTTTTATGTTGCTATCTTATGTTGTGCTATGTTGTACTATGTTTTACTATAGCATCTTGCAGTATGTAATGGTCCACTTTGTTCGGTTTTGTACACAGCAAATGCTACATGCTTAAAACACATCTTACATTAGCCCTTGACCTCCAACTGCAACCTGAACCTTAACCCCAATAACCGGGACCTCTAGCGAGCCGTCTGCTTACCTTCTGATGGCAACCCACGCCTTCCAGGTATGTCTGGATGCTCCGCTCCGTGCCGACCCCCGGAAAACCAAACTTCAGATTGTAACTATGATGTGATTCGACTTAAAGCTTTACCCTGACAACAAACCCTTAACCCTAAACCGTAACTACGCCCTCAACATACCTGCATCATATCCCATGGAAGCTAAATTATTTTTATGAACCTAAGACATTGATTGTACAATGACATTGTACAGTCTGTAATGCAAAAGATATGTCTTGTACCCAGTGCGATGGACGATATGTCCTGTATCTTGTGTTACATGTGTATATAGAATAAAGTATTGCAACAAGAAAATACACAAACAATATAAAAATATAATGTAAAACATAGATACGTTCTAGACCAGACTAGCATTGGTAGCTCCGGGGTTGAAGGGTCGCAGTGTCCGGTGGTGAACTTGAAGGCTCGAGGCTTTTAGGGGTCTTTTTTCTCAGGCTTTTCGGGTCTTGGGGTTTAGAGTTTAGGAGTTTAGGGTTTGAGGTTTCCGAAGGCTTTTCAAAAGGTGTTCTACGGGGCTTTAAGTGGACTTCAGGCTTGGTGGATTGTTTTGTTGGCAACATCCTTTTACCTAGAAGCCGTGCTTCTTGCGGAGTCCCTAACCACAGCGGGTCGAGTTTCAATTGCGTCTGATGCTGTCTTAGGGAGGCTTCGCTCAGGGAGCCCGTGCGCAGCCATGCATGGGAGTCTCAAAAGCCAGGCGCCACAGAGTGGCAGCAAGGGCTCTGAGATAGCCTGAATCTAAACGCTTTCAGCCTCAGGCAAAATTGCACAACAGTCGGGGGAGTGCCCTCTTCTCGAGCACACTCGAAGCCAATTGCGTGCTCCGACGCTCCACGCGCTTCACCTTCGAAGATCAGAGGTTGAGGGTTCAGGGTTTAGGGCTTAGGGTAATGGGAAAAACATTCTAGTAGCACCAGCAGCAATGGGAGGAGCAGCAGTATGAGTCAGTAGCAGCAGCAGTAGTGTTGCTTCTGCTACCGTTTCTGTTGATGATGGTTGTTGGTTGCTGCCATCTGATGCTGATAATCACCCTGATTTAATTTGGCTGTTATGATGGTTATGGTGATGGATGGCTTGATGGTCATGGTGATCAGGGCTACGATAAGTCTCTGAGCTGGGACATGTCGGGTAGTGACGATGATGACGATGCTGATGCTGATAAGCTGATGCTGCTGATGGTGATGTTGATGATCCTGATGGTGGCGACGGCAGTGATGACTTTGACGACGGCTTGCTGCTGCTGATCGTGCAGCGTCTGCTGCTGCTGATAAGGATGGTAATTGTGGCGGTCATCATTATCACGACGCGAGGCGGACCTCGTCACTGGTTTTTTTCATGACGGCGAAGCTATGCGATCTGGCAAACAAACGATGGCGGTGATGGTAGCGCTGTTGCCCATGTCGCTGGTTGGTGCTGTTGCTGATGACGATAACGACGGCGATGATGATCTGATGGCGATGATACAGATGAAGAACATGAGCCGTCTGCCCCCCCCCCCCCCTTTTCTCCCTCAGCC
>CAJNDV010002980.1:48341-94251 GCA_905221635.1 Symbiodinium sp. CCMP2456
AGGGTTTAGGGTTTGGGGGGCTTTCAGCCTTGAAAGCTTTTGCTTGCAGGCTTAATGTTGGTTGCTTTGGGATTGAGGATCCAGAAATTCGCGTGCCTCCTCAGCCAATACACAGGTGGCTTACGAAATATGCAGAATATAGCTTAAATGAGATGTCGATTCTTGAAAGTTTACATGTTCTCTCATTCAGGGGTGGTGGGCTTTCTGGGAGTTTGGATCAAACTGTAGAAATTCTCAAACACACACGGCAAAGCCGACCCCCGTGCCAGCAGTAGTAGGGGCTGACGCTACAGATTCCCTGACAGCCTTTCGTAGGATCTGCTACACTCTCATGTGCCAGAATCTCAGGCAGAAGCTCAAACCACGACGCTCCCCGCACCTGAGGCCCTTGAACCCTACAGTTCCAGAGCTGACCACCTGAGCCTATGCGTCAAATCCTCGAGCCAAATGCCCGAAAAACCCAAAACCCCTAAACCCTAAACCCTAAAAGCGAGCCCAGAGCAGCCTCTCGCGGTTGGCGCCGATGGCTTTCCCGACCTAGCATGCTTTCGCTCACAACAATCGCGGGGCGTGGCTATCTCATGCTTAGGATCTTCGGGACTTGGGGATTTCAGGGTTCGGTTTGCTAAGTGCGAACAGGGTGGACCCTACTATTAGCGAAATCAACACTGGAGGGAACAGACCTCATAGACTTCGCTACAGTAACCGCGGTACTCAGAGGTGAAACCTACTCCACACCTGCGTTTTTAAAGAACTAAAGCTTGAACCCTTAAACCCCCCGAACGCCCAAAACCCCTTGGAGGCTGCCTGCTGGATCGTCTCTTCCACATCTCCGCCGCCGCTGCTCTGCGTCAGCCTCTTCGCCAAACTATGTCGGGTTGCAGGCCCTCACGGTCTTGTGAGTCTTGGGATGATGAGGGTGATGGTGATGCCGATGCCGAAGACGATCATCAGATACTGATGATGCTGCTGCTCTCCGACAACTTGGCTTGTTGAGTCATGCCGAACTTTCGATCTCTACAGCCTGGACCTGCTAGAAAAGTCACCCACATCCCAAAGCCGCTCCAATTCGAAGTACCGAGGCCGGGTGCTTCCGCAGTGTTCGGCGGTTCTCGTCCCGGAGGCCAGTGTCCAGTATCTGGCGAACGCAGACTGAAAGATCCCTGAACCTAAGGAAGATTCCGAGAGTTCGGAGATTCTTCACAGAGAAAGCGTCGCCAAGAGTTGGAGTGGCGCAGGCATAGGGTGGACATGGGGCTTGAAGTTTCAGGTTTGCGGCTTCAGGAGCGGAGGGCTTGAGGAAACGAAGAGCCTTAGGCGTTCTTGGGGAAGCTTCCATCCGACTGTTTCTGAGTCGAAGTTTGGGTTACTGGGTTTCGGAAATCCCGAACCGTTTGCTCTAAACCGAGTACGTACTCCAGAGGCTCGCTGGCAATCCTGATCCAACAATCTCCACATCTTAACATTAAGCCTACGAAGTATGGGGGGCCTGGCTGCTTGCAATACGGATTAGGTGCAGCTTTCCATCATGCTCCGTTGGGGCCGGCTAAACTGCCTACTCTCATGTTGAGTACATCGCTAATGCATCGCTGCAGAACTAGCAGTCATTGAGGGAACCCGAAGAGAAGCCCTGCTACAAACATGTCAGGTCCCCTCACACCCACACCGTGCTCTGAACAAACTCAAGCTTCGGGCCGGAAGGTACCGCACCCTGACAAGCGGGATATTTCACATGCCGCAAGCAACCTGCGACATTGAGCAAAAGCTTCCTTCGGTGGTAAGCCGTGGAAGCCCTAACAACCTTCTAACAAAGCCCTTCAAACCCGGACACAAGCACCTAAATGTGCCAAGACCGCAGATTTGAAAGCCCCGAAAAAGAAGCCCGCGTCAACTAAACCCTAAACCCTAAACCCTAGACCCTAAACCCTAAACCCGACTAAACCCCTTATAGAAGCCCCTTAGCCCCAAATCCTTCGAAACCTGGCCTCCTGGACCAGGGCCGACTCGCGCCGCAGCGTGGGCTCCAGTGACTTCACCCGCTGTCGAAGTCGTCCCCACCTGATGAGTCTGGCTTTCAGGGGTTCTTTTTTTTTAACCACCTCTTTTCCTTCACCTGATAAGGAGTCCGGAATACCAGGGCTTAGGATTTCGAGTTTTGGGGTGTTGGGTCTAATGTTTTGTTTGGCCGTTGAATATTTTGGAGGAATTTTGGGGGGCGTGCTTGGGTTTAGCAAGTGGGTTTCAGTAGTAGGGGGTTTGAGGTTTTGGGGTTGAAGGGTTTCAGGTTTAGGTTCTTCGAGTTTAGTGTTTACCGGGTTCAGGGATGGACTCTTTGGGATTGCGGGTTTGGGGTATCTGATTTCCGGCTCTACTTCTTCTTTGGAGCTGGCGATGCTTCGGAACTCAATCTTTTGAAAACAACGAACTGCTGGTATAGCATAGGCGTGCTCATGACTTCTCGCGATCATGATGCAAACCGTGACCGACATACGTCAC
This sequence comes from Symbiodinium sp. CCMP2456, assembly GCA_905221635.1. Lineage (NCBI taxonomy): Eukaryota > Dinophyceae > Suessiales > Symbiodiniaceae > Symbiodinium > Symbiodinium sp. CCMP2456. The sequence continues at coordinate 50,838 of CAJNDV010002980.1, forward strand.
ATGACTATGCTTAAGACAATGTACATGGATGATAAGGCTGATGATGAGGATGATGATGATGATGATGACGATGACGATGACGATGACGATGACGATGACGATGACGATGACGATGACGATGACGATGACGATGACGATGACGATGACGACGATGATTATGGTGGTGGTGATGGTGATGGTGATGGTGATGGTGATGGTGATGGTGATGGTGATGGTGATGGTGATGGTGATGGTGATGGTGATGGTGATGTTGATGGTGATGGTGATGATGGTGATGGTGATGATGATGATGATGATGATGATGATGATGATGATGGTGATGGTGCTGATTGCGGCTAGCAGGCTCACTAGAAATCCGAACAACAGTGCCAGTGTTCTTACCCTCTGGTTGCTGGTTCAGCTATCCTTTGTTTCTGACATGCCCTCCTGCTGACACTATTGCTGGCGCAACTGTACCTGCTACTGCAAGCCCGACTGATACTCCTAGACCGCCTGCTGGTAGATACCCTTCACCACCGTCACCGGGCTCCAACGGTGCTGTGCTCACTTAAGCCCCCTTCTGAAACCTGCAAACCTTCCCTAAACTCTAAGACCTAAACCCTAAACCCTAAACCCTAAACCCTAAACTCTAAACCCTAAACCCTAAACCCTAAACCTTCCCTAAACGTGCCAGCTTGGCTGGTCCAGCGCTAGGGAAACGATCTCGGCTTCCGCCGGTGGCAGCCTGGGCTCTGGAGATTGAAGCGGTGGCCGCGCTTTAGGCCTGATTATAGAGCTTTGGGGTTTAGGGTTTCAGGGTTTAGGGTTTAGGGTTTAGGGTTTAGGGTTTAGGGTTCAGGGTTTAGGGTTTAGGGTTTCAGGGGCATGGGATTCAAGGGTCTTGGGATTCAGGGTCTGGGGGCAATAGGGCTTCGAGCTCAGGGTTTTGGGATTGCGGCCTCATGGGTTTTGGAGGCGGTGGGTCAGGGGGCCAGGATTCGGAATTTAGGGTTTAGGGTTTAGGGTTTAGGGTTTAGGGTTTAGGGTTTAGGGTTTAGGGTTTAGGGATTCATCGGCTTCTCTTACACCGCTTCAAGCTTCCTGATGTTGGGCAGGACCACACGGCCTTTTTCTGAGCATCTGGCAGGAGATTCGGACTGGCAAGCACACGATTAGTGCCGGGGAGAGTTGTTAGCTTAGTTTAGTATTGAGTTTAGCCTAGTTTACTTCCGAAGGCAACTATCCAAAAGCCCCTATGCCCCAAAACCCCTAAACCCTGACCCCAACCCCAAACCCTGAATCCTAAACCCTAAACCCTAAACCCTAAACCCTAAACCCTAAACCCTAAACCGAACCCGAACCCTTGAGCCCTAAACCCTGAGCCCAAACCCTGAACCCTGAGCCCCCGGCTCACAGAGCAAGGAGAGGTCATCGCGCGGCCTGAGCAGGGCTAGACGGTTTAGGGTTTAGGGTTTAGGGGTTTAGGGTTTAGGGTTTAGGGTTTAGGGTTTAGGGTTTAGGGGTTTAGGGTTTAGGGGCGAGAGGCATTGAGACGCCCTCGAGATCAGAACCTAGGTTAGCCCTTTTAAAGCCTCGGAAAAATGCTCGAAAATGAGTAGATGAGTAGATCCCCCTGAGCCCAAGCAAGGGAAAATCCACACATCCCAAAGGCCTACCTGGAGAACTCAGGGCTTTCAGTCTGCAGGCTTCAGGCTTGGTAGTCTGGATCTTGGGTTGTGCTGTATAGGCTTCGGCCGAAGTTTCAAGGCCTCATCGCGGAGCCCTGAGTTTGCATGCCAGGGCTTGTATCCTTCTTCTTATGTCTAAGGCTGTCGGTTTCTGCGCAACAAATTACAGGAGTGCAACATGGTCAGAGTCGTATCCGAAACCCTGAATGCTTGCACCTGGAAGCCTCAAGCAAAAGTAAGCCTCCTCCTGTGCCGGCTTGGATTGAGGGGTGTAGTGTGTCCGTCGGCTGATGAAAATAGGGGCTAGGAAGCTCTAGCGCTTCGGGAGAGGATCCGGCCTCTTTCGGGAAATGCGAGAGGACTGCGAAGGCGTTCCATCGCTGGGCACCTTGGGCGCAAGCGCCAGAGAAGTACACCTAATCCCTCCGTTTAGCATCAACGTCTCTGCAAAAAGGCCCCTCCTCGCTTCTGATTCCGTCCTTCTGTGTCATCGCTATCACCGCAACCATCACTACAGTCATCACACATCATCTTCATCATCATCACCACCACCAGCACCACCACCATCATCATCATCATCATCATCATCCTGGCTTGCACTTCATTTGCTCGTACTCTGTAGTTGTTGGAGTTTTCTGGTGTCTTCCAACGTTGAAACAGCAATCTTCGTATGTCGTGTGCATTACATTCCTCGTCAGCACCACTGCTGTGTCAAAGTTACGGTTTCCGTTTCCTGTATTCTTCGTACAAGTTTATTCTGATGATGCTGATCTCAATGATGATGCCGATGATGCCGACAGAGATATTGTGGATGATGCTGATGCTGATGCTGTTGCTGATGCTGCTGATGTCGCTGATGCCCATGCTGATGCCGACGCCGATGCCGGTGCTGGGGCTGGTGCCGTTGTTGATGACACTGTTGTTGATGTTGATGTTGGTCTTGGTGTTGGGTTTGGTGTTGGGTTTGGTGTTGGTGTTGGTGATGGTCATGGTGTTAGGCGTGGTCGTGATCGCGGTGGTGCTGCTGGTGGTGCTTCTGGTGCTGGTGCCGGTGCTGGTGCCGGTGCTGGTATTGGTTGTCTGCTGGTGACGCGATAGCGAATCAGCATCAAAGCCAGTCTCCCTCTTCAGCATCAAACCAGACGTTAAACTTATGCGTTCAAGCCTTCGGGCATGGAGGATCAACGGTACGCGTTCTGCCGGAGTTGACATGCTTACATGCTTGGGCCGTGCAGAGTCGTAGTGTCAGAACATCGCCCAAACAAGCCACAGCTCGCAAAGGCAAATCCCGCCTCCCGCGCTTGCTCCGCCATGGCATTCGATATGCACCCAGTGCCATACCCAACACAGCAGGTCTGCACAGGTCTTTGAACTCAACTTGCCTGGTTTTAGGGTTTTCTTGTGCCACCACCACGACTCAGGGTGCCGTCCTGGTATGTATACTTCACGGTACGTCCACGAATCCTCTCTACTGCAACAAAGCGGTCTTGATGCGAGCACGTCTGTTTCGACAGTTGACCTGCAATAACTGCTGGAAGCTTCCAGAGTAGCTACCGGAGTTGAAGTGGCGCTTTGGAAATCTTGGGCTGCCAACTGGAGCCAACACAAGGCACGAAGCGTTGAACCCCCATCGTTGTGGCCGCAACTTGCAATGTTTTCGGTGATCCACACGAACTGTTGCTGCACTGTTGCACAACCGCGAACGAAGGAACTGCACTGCACGCTCCCATGACGTTTCCAGCGCTCATTTCCGTTCGAAATGTTCAGCTTGGAAGTCCATGTGTACAACTCCGATGAGGCAGCGCAATTCAAAAGGCTTAGCACCTCATGGCAGCCGTCTGCTCGAACAGCACACTGAGTGGGATCACGTCGCGAAAGATGGCTTGGAGGCTCCGCCGAAACAAATGATCAGATTATTACTGGGACCCACATCTTGAACCTTACAAACAAACACTGTTAAATACAACCACTTCACCCTGTACGCCGGGACGAATCGGATGCCGAGGCATCAGTCGATGTGGTATCCCCATCCTTGGCTGGCACTGGCCAGAAATCGCTGGCGAAAAGAGTGCGAGAGTCTTCAAAATTTGACGGACGCAAAGATGCAAAGTATGCCGCATGTCTGTGGTGGCATGTGCGTGTGTGGACGCACTGCGTGCTCGGCTCTCACATCCACCACTGCATGTGTTGCATCCTGCTTTGCACATACGGTATGAAGTGACCTACGAGCATCCAGCGCCAGCATCTCCAGCTCCCAGTACGCTTGCACTTGCAATTTGAAGGGACCAGACCGTGGAACGAGGAAAAGATTGGACCCTCCCAACGTTCATAGCCTGCCCTCCCTTCCAGATCTTGGTCCTATCCGGACTCCCCTCTCAACCCTCGATCCAACACCCTGTGACGAACACATCATTGGCTGTGCCACGAAGAAGCGCTCCGCTCAGTTGTATTACCGTGCGCAGTAGGCTGCTCCAAGGAAGCTTTCTAAAGACTACTTGCGGCGCAGGCCCAGGCCACTACTTTGTGCCACGTCTCTTCGACCGGTGGCTCGGCGAGGGTCCGAATGAGTTTTGATACTTAGCCAATAACCTTTAAGAAGTTGACTCCGAAGCCACGAAGAAAGCTTCGAGTGAACGATGATTGTTTGATGATGCCTGATGTTCTGGAGATGGTGTTCCGTTGATTTGCTGACGGAGGTCGATCATATTGGTCTTTCCACGACTTTCGAATGTGTTGCAGTGAAAGTCTTGAAGAATAAGCTTCCATGATGATTCTGACGAATTGTACTTGACGCCGCTTGTTTTGCGTTGTGCTGCGGCTGCTGAAGCAAGGCATAAGGTGTGGGAGTTTGTTGGTGAGATTAGGGTTTCAGAGGTCACGTTTTTTAGCGAAGACCCCAATGTACGTTGTCCCACGACCTCCCTGCGTAGGGGGTCGGCCAGGCGTCCAAAGACCGTGGGAGCCTCGAGTCTCCGAGCATTGTGTCCAGGGGTAGGTTTAGGGTTGAGGGTTCAGGCTTTAGGATTTAGGGTTGTTTGGTGGAGATTTGGAGTTGAGAAGAGGTTGGAAGCATCCTTGATTCTGATGGTAGACCGGGGTTTGAGGAGTGTGTGCCGACAGTTTAGCAACTTGTATCTGCAAACCCGGACGTCGTTCGTAACACTCTGTACCACGAAGAAATTGTGTTTTGTTGAGTGGAGGATTGCTACTTGCCCATCTGCAACAAATTCCGCTGGTGAAAAGGCTCTCCTAGCCAAACTAGTGGGTGTCGCAAACAAGACTGCAGCGCATGATTCAAAGGTTTGGACCACTCGATTGTGAGGATCCAAAATGTGCTCGTGTTCACAGTCTCCTAAGGGACCTTGTTTCAACTTTTTTGGGCTTGTCATGATCCGCAGGTGCTCCACGTTCACGACGACGAGCGCATCATTCGCGCGATTGAGGTTTCGTCAAGAACGCGTTGTGAGTGTCACCTGGTACACGAATGTGACGTGCTGCTGCAATCTGCTTCACCTTCCACAGACTGTAGGAGAGTGTGCGAGATACGGGACCTGATCTCCGGTCAGTTCTATTTTGCTCGAGCGTGCCAGGAGCGGTGGAGCCGGGAGAATGCCGTCGACCACCACAATGCGGACACGTTCGATCAGGCCAGGCCAGCGCCCTGTGCCAGCACCCTTCCGCTTGAACGAAGTCCCCAGCAGCAGTAGCATCGATAGCATCTCAGTCCCTGCATGTTTTGCAGGATGACAAGGTGGTCGGAGCGCGAGGGTGGAAGGCCGGGAGCAGTTCTTTACGACACGCTTGCAATTCTTAGCTGCGTCGGTGACTTTGTGATAAGGTGCTGAAGGTTGAAGTCTTGAAGTGTACAAATGTTGCCACCTCCAGGTTCGTGCACGCATGTGCACGCCTGCAGCACAGCTTGAGACCCATTGAAGTTCTGCCAACCAACTGTGGCTTCTCTCATTGTCATTGTTGTCTCCCACTGTTCTCACGGCCCGTCTGCACGTGCGCCTACCCCTCCCCGCGCCTTAGCATTTCTCTCAAGGTTTCGCAATCACGCTGGCAGGGGTGCACTGATCTGGCGCTCTGCAGGAGCGCCAGCATAAGCACAGGCAGTTCCCGACAAGTGTGGGTTCCCTCATGCCGGCTTGTTCCGACATTTGCCCCTGGATGATTCGTGTCAAGTGGGCAAATCCATCGATTCCCATAGGGCTTCAAAACCTCAAAAGTCAACACACACCGTAAACAATAGGATCCTGACCTCAACAGGGTACTTGGCCTGGTCCAGAGGTTGTCTACTACTGTGGCCTGGTAAGGTAAACAGAGGATGGTCGAAGTGTGGAGACTAGGTGGACAGGAGAGCTTGCCCATCAGGTACATCCGTCACCAAGGGGTGTAGGTGCGGGGTGGGGCTGCGCGTAAACAAGGAGCTTGCTTCTTGATCGTCCAGACCTTGTACGATCTTGTTCACCCGAGTATCCCTGTTTGCCTGTTTTCTCGTGTAATGCCAAGTATAGTGCTGCCAGTTTCTGTGCGTTGCCCGTCGAATCCTCATGTCATGAGCTGACACTGCTTGGGTGCACTATGATGCTAGTTTGCGCGTTTGGAATGTTGTGTGATGCTGAAGCCTCCTTGCCAAACCCCTCTGACTCTGAATCCTTGCCTGGCTTGTCCGAGATCTGCGCGATGAAGCTCTCAACTATACACAAAGCCCAGCAGAACCTTCAGTCTGCCAGTGCATGCTGTGTTGATCCATTGAGCACGAAGGAGGGAAGGAATTCATGGGGACGATCGTGTAGTGAAGTGCCCACATGAATCCATCGCCAGCCGTGGACACCGCCCTCTTTGCCAACGGCCGCGGTCGTGGTCAAGCTCGACCCCTTTGACGGCGTGGAGCGGCTGGGTGCCCAGAAATGATCGAAGTCCGGGGGTGGTAGCATACAACTCAATACACTTGCATAGCACGGTACATCGTATATGTTTCAGATTTGCAGGGACACGTGAGGAATATGGGCTCAGTTGTAGAGTAAAGAGGCAGAGTGCCCCTGCTGAGACAACTTTTCCCGAGGCGAGCTGTGCTGTCACTCAGCCTTCTGAATCCTGCCACCCACGAGACCTGAAGCAACTTGCCTTTACTCGCGCAACCTTGACCTTGACCCCCTTCCCTGAAGGTCATGGCCTCACCTCCGGGTGCACTCTGCTGGCATCTACCCCCTTTGCCGAGCTCCAGGACCGCCTCTACCATTGTGCAAGCGTGCAAGCTCTCGAGCAGCCCACCGCCATGCTCTTCTGTTCAGGGCCTGAGGTTTATGCAGTCCACAGCGATTTCACAACAGTCGTATTTTTGTCCGCATTTTACACGTTGACCCTCGAATTGAGGTTGTTCCGCCAGCCGGCAGAAGTGGGAGGTTTGTTTCATGTCTTCCCGTCTTGAAGATCTTGCATGTTGCAACTCGGTTACACCCCCCCTGACAGGTCCTGGCACCGCGCTCTTGGGAGAACGGCCTCGCGTCGAGAAGTTGAAAAGTTCCGTATGTTCACCACGGCCAGGGCCCCAAGTTTTAAATGTTTTTAGCTACTCTGAATATCTAATCTAACCAATCCTTGACAGCTCAGTCCAGCATGGGACGGCATGCGAGTCAAGGAAGACGACGCGGCATGTGGACAACGACCACAGGCAGCATGTAGATGTGAGCGAAATGGTCCAAATCGTCAAGTTCTTGTCTAAAAACAAGATGACCTTGATGACCTACACCTGTGGAACTGGCTTCACCAAAGGCGACATCCAACCCACAGGAATCACCAGATCACCTACTATCGTATACTAAGGAGCATTGCTGCAATGTAACACTCGTATTGAGAGGCAATAGCAAAACTCAGACCAAAGGATGGATGAGGCTTATGCCACGGAACAATAGTAAAATGTGTGGGCCTGTGCCTGAATTTGCTTGAGCAAAAGCCTTTCTGGGGGTCCCCGTTCCAAGGCTCTGGCTTGGGAAGCGCGCTGCTCCACTGCCGAACCCCAGCTGTGTGGCATCACACGGCCAGGCTTCTGTCAAGCCCCAAACGCTCATCTGCAGAACCCAAGGTGAAACCGGCCATCGCAAGCAAAACACGCTTACGCGCGGCGAATTTCCACCAGAACAAGCTTAAGATGCACTTCGCTGCAGAAGCCAAAAGGTGAAACCGGGGCGCATGCAAGCCCCGTTATCGCAAGCAAAACACGCTTACGCGCGGCGAATTTCCACCAGAAAGAGGCTTAAGATGGTTGGAGGTCCTTTCGAGTCTTTCAAGACTAGCCATCAATGAAAGCCGCGACGTCTGTACAAGCTCCCCTTCGTCATGCAGCCACTGCTATCGTGGGCAAAAACACGCCCACGCACGGCAAATTCAGAACCACGTGAGTGCGCCGGAGATGTAATGAGATTAAATGGTTGATTCTGGTGGTTCGGGAATTGGGCCAACTGACATCATGTTGTCGTAGGCAGGTTCAACCGCATCCCTGAAGTCTTACATGCCTTGCATGTGTTGTGCCTTGGTCTTCGGCATCATTGCCAAGAAGTACAGCACAAAGAGTCAAGTGCACAACACAAGTGAGCTGAAACAGCTATGTTCACGCGGATGTCCTCTGCGGCGTAACAGGTTGTCAGAACGGGGAAAGCATGGAAGATATCATGAAGCCAACCATCTGGAGCACTCTCTTATTCGGACCGTTTTTTAATCTTCGGAGCTCGGAGGGAGCCAAAGCTTGATCTCGGACCCTATTTGTCTACTCCAAATGCGGTCATGAGGCCCTCACGAGGCCATAATCACCGGACGCAGTCTGCAAAACTGAGTCGTGCCCACACGTCACAGGCCGAAGCACGCAGCAAGCACGCAGACTGCAGTAGCAAAGATGTGGAGGATAGTTCAAGTGCGGTTGCTTTCGCCTAGACGGGCCCCAATCCAGGATCCAGCGGACTCTATCCGGAAGATATCCTGGCAAAAACTAATTAAATCATATCGAGACATGCGCACATCGCATGTGCATCAACTCACAATTCATCAAGCCGCAAGCTCTTGCGCCTGAGCGAGACGGTCAGGACCCAAGCTATTGAATGGCATGTCTCACCCTCTAACTCGAAACATGGAAGCTCAAGGGGCGTTTGGCAACATCCTGCAAGAACTGAAGGACCGAGGCTATCAAGATGCTGCACTTAAGTCTTAGGACCCCGTCTGCCCTTGCTTACGGCCTAAGCCTCCTCCTGTGCCGGCTTGGATTGAGGGGTGTAGTGTGTCCGTCGGCTGATGAAAATAGGGGCTAGGACTAGGAAGCTTTAGCACTTCGGGAAAGGAGCCGGCCTCCTCCGAGAAATGCGAGATGACTGCAGAGGCATTCCCTCACCGAGCACCTTGGGCCCAGAAAAGAAAACACAATACTCCCTCTGGCATCAACGCCTCCTGATCGCTTTCGATGTTTGTTCTTCTGGTTATCTGCTCCTCGTCAGCATCACTTCTGGATCATTACTGTCGAAGCTGCGGTTTCTGATTCTTGCATTCGTCGTACAAGAATGATTCTGATGACGCTGATTCTTATGATGCTGCTGATGATGCTGACGATGATGCCACTGATGGTTCTGATGATGCAATGATCCTGATGTTGTTGATGGTGATGGTGATGATGATGTTGTTGGCTGATGCCGGTGTCGGTGATGTTGTTGATGATGCTGATGATGATACTGATGATGATGCTGATAATGACGGTAGCGGTGATGCATTGCAGTTGAGAACTTAAGGCTCAACGGTTCGCGTTCTGCCGAAGTTGACATACTTACATGTTTGGGTGGCGCAGTGTCGTAGGGTCAGAGCATCACCCGAACAATCCACAGTTTGCAAGGCAAATCCCGCCTCCCGCGCTCTCCGCCATGGCATTCGATATGCACTCAGTGTCATACGCAACACAGCAGATCTGCGTAATTAGGCTATCGTTGGACTCAACTTGCATGGGGCTGGGGTTTTCGGGTGCCGCCACCACGACACACAATGCCTTCCCGGTTTGTTCACTTCTAAGAGGCGGTCTCACTGCGAGCACGTTAGTTTCGACAGTTGAGCAAATCCCGTGCAAGCTGCAGAAGTAGTTACCGAAGTTTGAAGTGGCGCTTTGCACATCTTGAGCTGCCGACTGGAGCCAACACAAGACACGCAAAGTACTGCGGCCCAAGCTGCACTGCCCATTGCAGCGGCCACAACTTGCAAAATTCCGTGTGGCTGCAACCACAACTGCGAGCGAAGCTGCAGCACGCTCGTATCACTTTTGCAGCGCCCATTCCCGTTCGGAATGTCAGCTTACAGCTCCAGTAGTCCCTTCCCCTACAATGGTACCAGTAGGGATGTAATCAACAATCTTGATATCTTTTAGCGCCCTCTCAAAACTGCAAACATCCTGCAGGTCTGCTATTGAGGAGAAGCGACTAAGGCTCTGTGGGTGCGCACCTGTGCATACTGTACCAACAGCGCGCCGTCGAGACTCCCTGCCACCTTGCCCTGACTGGACGGCTAGCTGTCGTCTTGACAACTTAGCTACGACCCCCTAAAACCCTAAACCCCTTTTAAACCTTAAACCCTAAACCCTAAACCCTAAACCCTGAACCCTAAACCCTAAACCCTAAACCCACGATACATCAGAGCTGTGTGCAGTTCTGGAAACATCCCGGGTCGAGTCCACTGACAGCCGAGACTTCTGCCCAGACCGGAAGTGAACTAAAATCGGGGGGACTTCTCTTTCTACTTATATACCTACTTTATACCCTATAGGTTTAGGAGTTTTAGGGGTTTGGGGTTTTGGGCTTAGCATTTGGGGGTTTAGGCTTTGCGGCTTGGGGTTCTGAACTCTTGTATAATATACCTACTTTCTACCCTATATTATATGTACCCTTAAGGGACCCTAGAACCCCCTACGGGTCCACATTAGGGGCCCGTACTTCCAACCTTGGATTCTTGGCGTCGACGAATTTCAGGGTCAAGACCCTTCTGTACGTTTGCGGAGCTTGGGTGTCCTGCGGTTTCCCTTGGACGGTCTTCTGCGTCCGGGGCTTGCAGGGCTCAGGGTTTCATTCTGTAGCCAGGGGCTTGTGCGCCACCGTCATGTCGCCCCTCTTCGATCTGAAGGCGCCGTTGAAGGGCAGCAGCAGCAAGCCCGTGAGGGTGGCCAGTCCAACGACGATGGCAGCCCACAAGGCGCATTTGGCCAAAGTCGGATTCATGGCCTGGGGAGGGAAGCTCGATAGATCCGGGATGGTCTGCTGCCGATACAGCCCCGCTAGGGCCCAGATTGCGACGAGGGACCATGCAAAATCGCTACGCACGGAAGCGACGATGATGGCGAGGGAGGCAACGAACGCAACCACCAGGACTGCCGCCCCCGGGGTTCCTGCGACTCCATACGCGTCCTTCCAGCCGAGCTCCCCAAGAAACGTGAACTTGTTTGCAGCGGTCGCCACGAGAACCCAGCTGACGTTGCATGCAATGCCAGCGGCATAAACAACCCATTGGACGAACGAATCCACGGTCATGGTGTTCAGGTCCACGTACACCAAGAAGAGAAATGCCAGGTAGAGGATGATGACCAAAAGCGCCCAACCAAAGAGCAGATTGACATAGATGGGCAGCCAAATCGCATTCAGGGAAAAGGCGAAAACGAGGCGCCAACGAACTGAAAGACCCGTCAAGCAGCAACTTTGCTGAAGAAGACTTTCAATCCTTTCTGGGGCTGAACATTGCATGACGACAAGTAGGAGCTCCAGGGTATAGATCACCGCCCAAACCTGAAGGAATCTTGAACACGCCTCCCCGATGTGAATTTTTCCGTCTATTATTATGAGGGTTTAGCTACGGAGTTCAAAACTTGCAAAGTCTGCCTAACAAGTGTTGAGAAGCTGCGAAAGTTAACCCGTCTGGAGTGACGTACGTCGGAAACTGGTCGGAGATCTCGCCGATCGACTGGCCAGAAAGAACCCCAGATGCTGCCAAACCATTAACTACCAAGCTGGCGATGTAGGAGAGCACAACAAGGGTCTTTTCCAGCATCACCATGCGTGCTCAGGCTAGTGTACTCAGGGCAGTTGTCCTCCAAAACCGAAAGCCCAAACGGCTGCCGAACGAGTACCAGCATCTGATTCATCGTCCAGCCGTCCCCAGCCGTGATGCTAAAAAAGTTTGACCTAAGCACTGCCACTTAGGTTCCGGGCGGCTTTGGCACGAACAGCTTTTTCCCCCGCCATCACGACAACGAAATGGATAGCAGGCAAAACTAACCCCGCCCCTTTTCGGAACAGGATGAGACCCAGGATCTGCCGTGAGAGCTCTTTTTGGCGTAGTAAGGGACCTAAGCCACAACGTAACCATCGATTGTGAGCGCAGAAGAAGCAATGGATACTGGGATCCCTGGCGGGCCACCGTCGAAAGCTTCTTGCAATTCTGAGGCCAAAGACCTGACCAGGTTTGTTTGGGGCAGAGTGCAGACGACAAGCCCACCTGCTTCGCTTGCGCCTGCGAGCCGTTCAACGCGATCTGCCCTGCATTCGACGGAGCCCCTCGGTGCACTCCATGATCGGGTAGAACCTTATAGAAGATCAGACGCGCGCACCCTTGACAACAGAAGCCCTGGTGGGCTGCCACACATGCCACGCCGATCACCACTCCGCCGAGCATGTTGCGTCGCGAGTATCGCGAATAAGAGCGCTGGCATGTCCATTTCACGCTGGCAGAAAGCAGCGTCCTTTTTCCACGAAAAATGCGAACGGAATCCGGCGGGCCATCACTTCGCTCGCTTCGCTTGCTTTGCTTGCTTCGCTTGCATGGTGGAGGAGGCTATCAGGCGCTTGGCCTCCGCCCATGAGATCGCCTGAATGTCACAAGCGCTTCGCAGACACTTGAAGCGACATCCTGCGATTCCACGCCTGCCCGCGGCTGTTGTTGACCCAATTCTTCAGCTGATCCTCGGGCACCGCTTCGGCTGCGGGTCATGATGCATCATGACTCACATGAGCATGGTCGCGCGAATCGCGGTGGCTGCCCAGCGGCTGGCTTGGGACGTTTCCCGAAGTGGGCCTTGTAGGCTACGACGAGGTCCTGTGCACAATGCCAAAAAAGGCAGAATGCCAGCACTGCGGTGCTGTATGGCGGAGTCTCCCAACCTCCCCAGCTGGGCGATGCACCTCCATGTCTTACAGCTCCGGATCACTACAACGACTGCCTCTGCGTCCTCACCCTCCCCCCCACGCCTCTTCCAGCAGTCGATGCTCCTCTTCGCGCTCGGCTTCGCGCAGCCGCATCAGGTGTTTCTTCTCCTCTTCGCGATCACAACGCCGCTGCCGCTCAAACCGGCAGGAACGAGCACTCGCGAGTCTTAACAGAGTTTGTCGACGTGAGCCCCGAGGAGAATGTTGCGACCAATCCTGAAGGAAGCCCCCCGCGTCGCAGGGAGTGCTAAGAAGAAACCCGGCTCCAATCTTAAAGCGAAGGCGAAAGAAGAACCTCAGGCTCACCGCAGTAAGCACCACCGCTCAACCCCGGAAGGACGGACAACACCGCAATTTCAAAAAAAAATCCCGCCTCTTCACGGTACAGCCACAGCCCGCCAGGCCCGCTTGCACGCTGTGGTCGCTGTGGCTCTGAGAGGCAGTTGGAGGGTTTTCGCAGAACTCAAAAAAACTTCAAGCTCGGGCATTGGCCTCCAAACCCTGAGCTCAGAACTCAACCCTCCTTCAATCCCAAACCACGTGGAACCTGCTCTGCAACCACCCTAAACCTCAATTGTCCAAAGAAGCGCCGTCGGGAATCTGCAGTCCCGGCCTTGCTGATCCTGCTGAGGACAGTCCTGGCGACACCGTCACAACTGGAGAACCGCCGGAAGGTGGGACAGATCCCACCTCGGGCATCGCCTCGCTGGCTTGCCCTGAGCCGCACAGCTTCGCATAGCTTCGCATAGCTTCGCATAGCTTCGCATGAACTGTGTGCGAAAGGGTTCGAGTCGAGTCGAGCCTGGGTCCTGATTCTCCTGCACTTCCTTCAGGAAGCCAATGAGCCTGATGTGCCTGTGCTCAGCGGGGCTCGGAAGCTTCTGCCACACCTCTCCTCATCTGAGCAACACTTGTCCGTGGATGCCCGATGGCCTCTGCGCGGCTCGGAGATCTGCCTGCACGGCCGGCGGCTGAGCCGGTTGCGCGTGCGACTGCAAAGCAAGGCGACGCAGGCTCCTTGTAGCCGTTCTTCTCCGCAATCGCGTCGAAGGCAATTCTTCGGAACTCCTCATACTCATCCTTCAAGATCTGCTTGTCGCCTGCCTCATGGTGTCCCGAACCAGCGAAGATTCGGTCAATCCTACGTAAGCACTTGCCCCGTCTTCGTGGAGGCAGCTTCAGTCGACAAGCCTGTCCGAAACCTAACTTCAGCTCCTAACTTCCACTGCCCCGCACTCCGGAGACAATTACACTTGGCCAGACTAGACGACATGCCAGCCGAGCATCGGCGAGCTGCAGCTGCAACTCCTGCTTCTCCACCGTCCTGGTCTGAGGGCACGTCTCTTATTCCGTGAGTCAGAATGCTCCCTCAAGGCGGTGCCTGTTGATGAAGTCTGCGAGGGCTGCTAATGGTAACGGAACCAGGCCAAGGTGCTCGCGCAGATCCTTCTCCTCCGAGTCTGTCTGGACCGCGGCCTATACAGCCGTGAGCTAAGGAAGGGGGGCATGGCAGGGCAAGCCCGAAAAACGACGGGTTGCACAAGACGGCCCTGGACAGTACTGAAATACTGAGAGAGCACTGACCAAAAACATGATTTTCAAGCCTGGCAGTGTGATCCGCGCGGGCAGTGAACCGCGACGCTGGCTCCAGGCCGTTCCTGCCGGTGCTTGGGGCTTCTAAGCTTGAACCTACGTAAACATTAAGGAGGGACGAAGTGTTGTTGAGGTGGCTGTTGACTGCTTTCACGCAACAGCACGGCAAGCTCGCAGCTTGGGCTTCATACGGCCAAGCCGTCTTCAACAGCAGTCAAGAAGCCTCCCCGACTTTGCAACTTCTTGCATGAAATTATCAGCTGAGGCATCGGCGAGGAGCAGTGCCAGCTGGGCATCGATCTTTTCGATGCGCTGAAAAGCCACGATATTCGCGGCCTTGTCTGCACTGTCTTCTGGACTTTGCTTCGTGCGGCTCGCTACACAAAGCAAGGTCACGTCCGGCGCAGCCTGCAACTGCTCGCATCGAGCTGCCCAGGCTTCCTGAAAGCAATCCGAGTGAAAGCCGGAAGTTCAGCAGCAGAATCCGGTTTACGATTTCCAGTCTCCCTCTGGCTCCTCTGTGGATGCAATGTTTGCCTCCACTTTGTTCGCCATGGCCTGGCCAAGGCATCGCGCGGCCTATCTGCAGCCCAAGTAACGGGCGCAGGTCTCTGCTCAAAACATCGCGGCCTCGATCCGACAATTGGAATCATCAACCTTCCGTGTGAGCTAAAGCTGACGAAGGGCCCACCACGATGCGCACATCCTCCACCTGGCCTTCTCCAAGCGTCGCTCGAAGTCCTCCGAGCGAGTTCGACTCTCAGGCTACGACAGCTACGAAGCTTTATCCAACTTGATCGTTGAATATCGTTGACTTGTCGTCGGGCGCCTCCAGCCTCTGCGTGACGCCTTCCAGCAAACTCAGGACAGGCTGTAGCACGCCTGAAGCAGGAAGCATCAGGGAAGCATCACAAAAGGCAACGGAATCAGAGCACGCTCAGCCGGATGCTGGCATCGGTGCCGGAGCTGGAGCTCGAGCCCTCCTGCAACGGAGCGAACAGCTGAGCTGAGTATCTCACCGCTGCACTTCGACTCTCTATAGGCCTATAGGCTTCCGCTGCAACTGCGATTCAATTTCACGCGCAGCAGCAGCAGCAGAATCCGGTTTAAGATTTCCAGTTTCTCTCCGGCTCCTCCGTAGATGCAATGTTTGCCTCCACCTTGTTCGCCATGGCCTGGCCAAGGCATCGTGCGGCCTATCTGCAGCCCAAGTAACGGGCGCAGGTCTCTGCTCAAAACATCGCGGCCTCGATCCGGCAATTGGAGTCATCAACCTTCCGTGTGAGCTAAAGCTGACGAAGGGCCCACCACGATGCGCACATTCCTCCACCTGGCCTTCTCCAAGCGTCGCTCGAAGTCCTCCGAGCGAGTTCGACTCTCAGGCTACGACAGCTACGAAGCATTATCCAACTTGATCGTTGGCTTGTCATCGGGCGCCTCCAGCCTCTGCGTGACGCCTTCCAGCAAACTCAGGACAGGCTGTAGCACGCCTGAAGCAGGACGCATCAGGGAAGCATCAGGAAGGGCAACGGAATCAATGCACGCTCAGCCGGATGCTGGCATCGGTGGTGGAGCTCGATCTTGAACCTTCCTGCAACGGAGCGAACAGCTGAGCTGAGTATCTCACCTGCGCTGCACTTCGACCCTCCACAGGCTTTCGCTGCCACGGCTGCGATTCAATTTCACGCGCAGCAGCAGCAGCAGCAGCAGCAGCAGAATCCGGTTTAAGATACCAGTTTCCCTCCGGCTCCTCTGTGGATGCAACGTTTGCCTCCACCTTGTTCGCCATGGCCTGGCCAAGGCATCGTGCGGCCTATCGCAACCCAAGTAACGGGCGCAGGTCTCTGCTCAAAACATCGCGGCCTCGATCCGGCAATTGGAGTCATCAACCTTCCGTGTGAGCTAAAGCTGACGAAGGGCTCACTACGATGCGCACTTTCCTCCACCTGGCCTTCTCCAAGCGTCGCTCGAAGTCCTCCCAGCGAGTTCGACTCTCAGGCTACGACAGCTACGAAGCTTTATCAACTTGATCGTTGGCTTGTCATCGGGCGCCTCCAGCCTCTGCGTCACGCCTTCCAGCAAACTCAGGACAGGCTGCAGCACGCCTGAAGCAGGAAGCATCAGGGAAGCATCAGGAAGGGCAACGGAATCAGAGCACGCTCAGCCGGATGCTGGCTTCGGTGCCGGAGCTGGAGCTCGAACCCTCCTGCAACGGAGCGAACAGCTGAGCTGAGTATCTCACCTGCGCTGCACTTCGACTCTCTATAGGCCTATAGGCTTCCGCTGCAACTGCGATTCAATTTCATGCGCAGCAGCAGCAGCAGAATCCGGTTTAAGATTTCCAGTTTCCCTCCGGCTCCTCTGTGGATGCAACGTTTGCCTCCACCTTGTTCGCCATGGCCTGGCCAAGGCATCGTGCGGCCTATCGCAACCCAAGTAACGGGCGCAGGTCTCTGCTCAAAACATCGCGGCCTCGATCCGGCAGGCCATCTCATCAACCTTCCGTGTAAGCTGGAAGCTGACGAAGGGCCCACCACGATGCGCACTTTCCTCCACCTGGCCTTCTCAGTTCGTCGCTCGAAGTCCTCCCAGCGAGTTCGACTTTTAGGCTACGACGGCTACGAAGCTTTATCCAACTTGATCGTTGACTGGTCGTCGGGCGCCTCCAGCCTCTGCGTCACGCCTTCCAGCAAACTCAGGACAGGCTGTAGCACGCCTGAAGCAGGACGCATCAGGGAAGCATCAGGAAGGGCAACGGAATCAATGCACGCTCAGCCGGATGCTGGCATCGGTGGTGGAGCTCGAGCTTGAACCTTCCTGCAACGGAGCGAACAGCTGAGCTGAGTATCTCACCTGCGCTGCACTTCAACTCTCTATAGGCCTATAGGCTTCCGCTGCAACTGCGATTCAATTTCACGCGCAGCAGCAGCAGTAGAATCCGGTTTAAGATTTCCAGTTTCCCTCCGGCTCCTCCGTAGATGCAATGTTTGCCTCCACCTTGTTCGCCATAGCCTGGCGAAGGCATCGTGCGGCCTATCGCAACCCAAGTAACGGGCGCAGGTCTCTGCTCAAAACATCGCGGCCTCGATCCGGCAGGCCATCTCATCAACCTTCCGTGTAAGCTGGAAGCTGACGATGGGGCCCACTACGATGCGCACTTTCCTCCACCTGGCCTTCTCAGTTCGTCGCTCGAAGTCCTCCCAGCGAGTTCGACTTTTAGGCTACGACGGCTACGAAGCTTTATCCAACTTGATCGTTGACTGGTCGTCGGGCGCCTCCAGCCTCTGCGTCACGCCCTCCAGCAAACTCAAGACAGGCTGCAGCACGCCTGAAGCAGGAAGCATCAGGGAAGCATCAGGAAGCGCAACGGAATCAGAGCACGCTCAGCCGGATGCTGGCGTCGGTGGGGGAGCTCGAGCTCGAGCCCTCCTGCAACGGAGCGAACAGCTGAGCTGAGTATCTCACCTCCGCTGCACTTCGACCCTCCAAGCCGCCTTAGGCTTTCGCTGCCGCTCCAGCGATTCCTCAAAAGGCGCTTCGGGTCAACAGGACTCGCAAAGAGAACTCCAAGCATCTGCAAGCCGAGAAGCCAGTCCGGACCTGCGCCCACCGCTCCGCCGGGCCTGGAGGGATGGAGAAGCTCACCCGACCCGACCACAGCTACCACCTCGTGGCCATCTTGGCTCTTGAGTCCCCGGAGTCTGGGGTGGCAGCACGGGATTCGCGCGGCTCGCGGGGCTCAAAGCCCTGACAGGCTGCGCCACGTGCAGCTTGGCAGAGCTTGAATTGCAAATCACTGCCCACGAACACAGCAGCGGGGCCTCTTCTTTGACAGGGCTCGCCTGCACAGGGACACCCGCACAGCCACGTTTAAGCTTGCACCCAGCTTAGGCGATCCGGAGGTCTGGCCTCTCGGCCAAGCAAGATCGGAAAAGGCCTCAGCCGCACTGAGCAGGCCATCCCAGAAAGCCACGGCAAACACGGACACACACACACACTCTCTCTCATATACACGCCCCATCATCAAGCTGCCCAAGAGCCAGCGGAGCGTGCATGTGTTGCCCCAGTTTTTGCTTGTTTGTGTCATCGGCAACAGCCGTGATCGGCCATGGCCTATGGACATCTATGATCTGTGAAAGATTCCGCTTCCGTTTCTGCGGCATACATGGCAGCTTGCGGCTGGCATGGGGGTCAGTTCAGGGATCAATGAGCTTCAAAGGCATTTGCGTGCGAAGCAGACCTGCATGCCCATACACAATCACAGGAGCCCACAAGACCACAGGATGAGTAGCGGAGCAGCTCCGAAACCTTGCAAGAATGATTTTCCATAGAACTGGGAGGGGGCAGACCCCCCTTGGCACAAAGATGCACAAAGATGCACAAAGCTGCCGAGGCATGTCAATGTGGGATTCCTTCTGAGGCCTCCCTGCATAGTGATTCCTGCTGTGCGGTTGTTCGAGTCTCACTCGTGGAAACGTGCAACAGGTTTCGGAAACCTCCTAGGTCCTATGCAGTCTGGCCTGAAATGTGCACTCAACTTCCGATGCGCGTGGGCGCTCTACGTCAAGAAAAGGCAGCCCGTGCAATCGGAATCGCAATCGGAGTCGACCCACGACTCAAGAAAATGCGTCTCTGAAGAGGGCAGGCACTACAAACCATGGATCAGGAGCATGGGAAAAAGGCAATGTCCACACCAGGCAAGACAGATAAAAAGGCCCGAGACTCAGGTCACGGCGGGCACGGGGGGCGCGAACGCACCTCCTTCGGCGGCGTGCGACTCACCTCGGCCATTTGCTACAGCAAGCTCGGCTCTGTCACCGGTGGCTTTACATTACTAAGTCGAGGCTGCGGCAGACCGAGCGGCAGCGCCACGAGCTCGCCGAGGGGTCGCGAACTCATCGCGCACTACCTTGGCACTATCCATTGACGGATCCTGCAGTCTGGCAGTCTAGCCCTGCCGTCTTGCAGCCCCTGCCTTCCGGGTCACCGAGACCACCCGCTTGGGCATGGTCGTGTACACGATTCGACCCGGCCTGGGCCCAGCAAACTCCTCACCCAGGCAGCCGAGACAACGTTGAAACTCAGACTGCGGCACGTGAACAGGCGCACCTCAACGCCGCTTTACGAGTGCAACGTGACTCAACATTTCCTTCACCGCTGTTTTTGGGTGCCCAGCAGACGTGTCGCGATACCTCGGGCAGTTCAGAGCAATCTCGCAGCATCACATCCCAAGATCGCTTCGCTCCGAGGCGACTGATTGGATGTTGCCGAGTCGCCACCGTCGCGCCGGATGACGCCGCCCTGGGCGACGCGACGCGGCAAGCCATGGCTGCAAAGCTGCTGCGAAGCCACGGCTGCTGAGACACTTTGAACCAATCACCAAGCCAGAAAACTCGTATTTAAGTTCTCAACGGACTTCAGCGCGGCTACTGGCATGATAGGTAGCAACGATTGCAGACGCCAACCGCAGCCGGGGTATGGACGGCTTTCGTCTTCATCTTTGTCAACCACAGCACCTTGCCCGCCTGCAGCATACAAAACTAGTCGACATGGGCTGAAACGGTCACAGTCGCAGTGTTGACGAGTCGGTTCAGGAATCGACGTTGGCTGTCGCAATGCTGTGAAGTTAGCTGGTAAGCTCGACTTGCGACTCGGAATGTTGATTCACTCCGCCTTCGTATTCAGCATGACCACCTACAGCTCGTGCGCACCAAGCCTGCCATACTAAAGTATTAGTCCACACATCCAGTTCGGGTGCGGTATGACAGGAAGCGAGAGACCTGGTTAGCGTCGCCACTTAACTGTGAGTAGGCAACAGGAGAAAGGGGGCCTGATGAGCACATTAGCACATCTCTACAAGTCGGAAAGGAAGTGCTGCGCGATGCATGATGCTGGCTAATCCTTGCTCATGTTACATCGTCTGTGCCAGGAGTTTTCTTTGTCGGGCATGGCAAGACATGCACGACAGAGGCACGAATCCCAAGCAAATGCATCAGCGCCGTTGTTGCACAAATCCAATCTTGTGAGCTTGTGAAATTGCAGTTATTCGATCAAAACTTACTGTATGCATGGGGGGTGTTGGACGTGTCCTTCTAGAGGATCAAGGGCTCCGGCTGCATAACTTCGCTTCCATGGAAGCTGCAGAACACTATGAGCATCAGCTTCGCTTCGCCTTGCCCCGAGGCCGGGCATGCCGCAGCCGCCATTCGTGTAGGGTTTAGGGTTTAGGGTTTAGGGTTTAGGGTTTAGGGTTTAGGGTTTAGGGTGTCGTTGGCCCAGAGTCGGACCATGCACACATCTCAGTATGGAATGCTGTGGCCACTGCGCTTGTGCCTCTAAATTCTCGGCACTCTCGCCAGACAAAGACCCAACCTTGCCCACAGCAGCAGTAACAACTCAGCAAGCTGAACGCGAGGCAACGACTCTTCAACATTGCCAACTTGCAAGCTTTCCATGTGGCCAAGGCTGTGGCATCCCATGTGTCCCGAAAGGACAATTTGGCAGATGGGCCTGATCTTAGTTGAAACGAGGGGATCCTGTTAATTGCAGCCGTTCTTGCAGCCTTCATCAGAGTTTACGAGCAGAAAAAGAGCAATGAGTGGAATCATGGCCTCTCTGCTCTTCAGAAACGGCTGATCGTAGGTCCTGGGTTCTTGGCCGGGCAGGGCCTTCAAGACGGCATCCTGCAGAGCGACTGTGAATGCTTCCACAGAGTCGCAAACTGCTCTTGCCCAGGCCTCGTGTGTGACAGAAGCTCTCTAACTGTCGCACCTTCGCCGGGTTGATGCAGGAGATGCGCTGCTTCGTTGCTTGAAAACTTGAAAGTTGAGGCCCAAGCACAAGCACATCATCGCCCGTGGGCTTTGAGTGGACCTGACTTGAAGCATCAAACTGTGGGCAATTGGCTGCCTTCGGCTTGTTGAATTCACCTTTGTAGGTTTGTGATGTCTGCGATCTACGACCAGCTTGTCAAGAGACCGAAGGCTTGGCTGACTTTAGGGTTTAGGGTTTAGGGTTTAGGGTTTAGGGTTTTAGGGTAAGGCTCAGTAAGGGCAGGGAGCAAGCGACAATTCGTTTGGTACGTTTCACTCCCCAAACCTCAGACTAGCATAAAAGCAGAAACCCGCAGCACAAGAATGGGCGCGCCAGCATTAAAAGGCAAACCATCAGCACACCAAGAGAACCCATGGGCATAGCAAAAAAAACATGGCGCCAAAGGGATGGAGGCATGGAGGCGGATGGAGACATGGAGGTGGATAGCACAAACATAAAAAGCCTAAGCATAAAAATAGCCACTAGTCATGACCCAGTCCAACAACATGACAAAGCTCCGGTCCAGAGCAAGCTCTCGTGGCCTGGGGTTATGCTCTGCACCTCGCCAACAAGAGCACCAGCACATCCCACAAAAACCGAGCCTTGCACGGGAAGTCACAGTGTCATCAGCTCCTAGAGGTCCATCGATCCAAAGCTGCAGAACACAAAAGAAAACGTACCAGACTTGGCAGTCTAAGTCAAGAGCGGCCTGCTTTGGGTTCTCGGTTCTCCACCTGGCAGAACAGCACAGTCGGCATGCTCAGCGGCTAAGGGCGGCGCTAGCGGAAATTATCCTGATGCGTAGCGTGACGAAACATGCACGTGCCTGGACCTTGCCGCCACCAGGAAACCATGATTGGGGAAGGGGAGGATCGTGCACACGGAATGTTTTGCCTGCTGAGTCTGTTTGAAATGTCTGAACTCATGAGCGACATGGCGCAATCGGATTTGTCTTCACAACATTCCTTGAATTTTCTGATCGGCTGCTGGGAACAGCCTGAACGACAAGGCCTACGATACATGTCGTGGTCAAGATAGCCCCTTGTTTCACTCGAACTCAGGATTCCAGTGCACCGGCGCCCCGAAAGCTCTCCCCTAGTGGGCCGGCCGGAAGCTCATCTTCTGTGACGGTCAGCATAACCAGCTTGTCTTTGGCGGGCTTGAAAATGGCAGCGAATGGGGGACGAGCATTGGCCTCTTCGCTCCCAGATGGAAAGTGCAGCAACTGGCTGCAACCTTTCATCTGCAAGTCTCGGTAAAAGGTATGGAAAGATGTTACAAATCCACATCGGTCACCCCATCCCGGACATTGCTGCAGCCCTTGAAGAGTACAGGCTGGTGACTTTCTGTACACGGCGCGGCGGATGTTGGCTGCGGACTTGTACTCCTCCGGGAAGAAGATGAGGACGGTGGTATAGACTCCGGCATGTTCGGCTCCAACGCCCTCCATGCGATCGCGCATGTTCATCGTCATCACACCGCATGACGGCTGCGTGACCCGGAAAAACCAGGAGGTCAGCAAGTCGTTGGCCGAGACGAAGGGAGCATCCGGCTCCGATGCAAACGCCTGCTTCTGCTCCTCGATCCACTCCTTCCTCACAAAGCGGATGCGAAAAATGGGCTGCTGCGACTGCCGCTTGGCAGAGCGAAGCTTCGCCGACATGAGTTGCAGAGTCCAGAAAAGCCACTTGCCATGAAACGGAGCATCCTTCAAGCAAGTCCTGGGGTTGAAGCTCGCTCGTCTTGCCTCCAAGCGCCAGACTCTGGCACTTTGGTCGAGCATGTTGTGGATGGTGTAGAAGGTGTAACCATCAGCGATCACATGGGACATGGAAAGCAATAAGCTCCAACGCCTGTTCCCAGGCTCGGTGAGGGCCACGAGCCTGCAAACAGGCTCATCTCTGTCCACGAGATCGGCCCCGGATTTCACCCAGAAATCCGGCGAGAGATTCTGTGCCACCTCCGTCTTGGACCCAACCGAAACCACTTCCAAGAAACCTTCGAGTTCAATTCCACCACAGCAAAGGGCGAGCTTTCCGTTTCCGGGATGAGTCCTGAAAGCCAACTGGAGTTGAGGGCGCTAGGCGCTTTCAGCCCCTAGCTCGCCGGATTACCTAGGATTTAGGGTTTAGGGTTTAAGTGTCTCACGACTCTGGGTGCATCCTTAGACATCCTGCGATCGCAAAGCCCAAACCTCAACAAACAGCACTTCGCCGCAACGTTCCATCCCAAACCTCTAGCAGCTAGAACAACACCTCAGAAAGACACCTAAAGGACCCCTACATCAAGCCGAAGCCAGCAGACCCGAGGACATCCTGAAGAAGGACCACCCAGAGACTCTACCCTGAACCCAGAAGAGTCCTCAGCCGGCCCGCAAGCCACTGATTGGCGCCCACCACTGCAGCCACCCGAGCGCGGAGGTAGGAGATTGGACACGGCCCGTCGAAGACCTGCTGTGCAAAGGTCACCATCGCTGTTGAGTCGACTACTTACACCTCAAGATCAGGTTGCTGATGTTATGGAAGCCTTGTGACATTCCATGCAGCTGCTTACATCAGGCTGTACAAATATCTAGCAGCGCATACGCATCCATGACACGACCTGCATCGTACGATGATAACCCACGGCGACGCCAACAGAACCTCCACTAATACGCCCTCATCATGCAGTCCGGACATTCGTTCGTCGGCTACATGGACCTCGTCGATCATCTCAACAAGGAGATTTCCCAAGCATTTACTATGGAGATTGGACTATGATTTGAAGACTCATCAGTTCAGGCTGTTGTAGACTGCTTGCCACACCGCTTACACCCCACCTGTTTGCCAGCTTGTGACTGATCAGCACTTAGACTTTCAGTGGTCATGGTAGGATCCGCTGTAGTGAGAAGCTTGAGCTGAACAAAAAGTCTGGTTGTGCTGCAAGGTAGCCACTGTACAAACCCACAGGCAGCCGATTGAAGACCTCCATTCTTGAGACACAGATGACTCTAGAGGACAGGGTTGGGAGTTGTGAGGTTGGGGATCTCAAGGTCTCTCAGCTGTTTGGGCACGGGGCTTTTTTCTTTGCAAGTGAGTGCGCCATGAGCCCCTCCCGCAGGATCCCAAACCTTGCCTTGCGCCTTAACCCCCCAAGGCCCTCTTCCCTATCTGCCCTGTGCTTTAGTTTCCTTTGCCGCGCGAGAGTCGCAGGTTCAAGCTTCTAGGGGTGGGGTTGCCGGGCAGTTAGGGGTGGTTGGGATTGTGTCGGCGCCTCAGCTCGCTTTGGTAGTTTGTTTTTTTGTGTTCCGGGTTTCCCTTTCACTAACCCCTTCGGTTACCCTAGGCTGCCTTGTTGTCCCTTCCTCTAGCCCCCCTCTCCCGTTCGCCCAGGTCTTCTTCACTTCTCCAGTGGACTCAGTGGACTGCTCAGCAGGGTTTTGTTTCCGGGTTTTTTCGGAATTTGGGTTTGCGGTTCCGAAGCCTCCTACGGGGGTTGAAAGTTGATAGACTCGTTGTTCGGTTTTTGAGGGCGCTTTAGGGCTTCTTAGGGCTTGCAGGTTTATATAGGGCTTTGGGTTGAAGAGCTATCAGCCGAGATGCTGTCACTGTTGACAGCACCGCCAGGCCAAGAGCTTGGATTTCGTGATCGCCAAGGGCCAGGAAGTTCTGGAAGTCCCTGCTCTCAACGCTTCTTATCTTGATGCCTTCGAAGCAGGTGCCGTAGCACAGGGCTGCCATGGGTCGACTACTGGTCTTCCCGCTATGCTTTCAGAGATCCATCTATTCTATTCTAGCTTCGTTACTCGAACCTGTGTCACAACATGTCAGGGCGTGGCCTGTGATGCCAGTCAATCGGACCAGAAATGATGCGGCGTCGAATGGAAGCGCAGCACAGCTCGTGTTGAGTCGTATGTTACAGCACTTACTTTCTTGTTTAAACATCTCTCCGTGTCTGCACAATCCATGAAAGGCGGGTAGCAATTCGGTAGGAATCATTTTCTGCTGTTTTCAGCGGCTCAGTGATACCATCAGCAGAAGCAAGCACGTGCTTCGGCGCAGGGATGTTGCAACATGTCAGAACCAAGATGTCTAGGAGGCGGTTTCGGTGCCCGGCACGGCCTCCCCCAGTGGACCTGGTGGCAGCTCCTCGCCCGATACCGTGCACATTGCGAGTGTTCCTGCACTTGGTCGAAAAATCACTGCACAGGGAAACTGCGCAGCGTCATAGTCTTTCCACACTGATGTTACCGGACAGTGCGAAAGCTGAGTGCAGCCATTAAATGCCACTTCGCAATAATTGGAGTGCCAAGCAGTAACGAATGCGAAACGCGAGCTTGAACCAGGAGCCTGACATGAGCCGTCGGGCATGCATGCTGGAGACTGTCGCGTCAACGCACGCCGAATGTTGGCAGCCGATTTGTACTCCTCAGGATAGAACATTAAGAGTGTGGTGTAGACTCCAGCATGGGCCTTCCCCAGACCAGGCATCCGATCCCGCATGTCCATGGCCATAACACCACAGGCCGGCTGAGTCACCGAAAGGAACCATGATGTCAGCAAGTCGCTAGAAGAGACATACATGGCATCCACTTCAGCAATGTGCTTGCTTTTCTGGTCCCGGAGCCACTCCTCCCGCACATACCTGACTCGAATCACCGGCCTAGCCTGCCTGGTGTCCTTGAACAAACCTGTCAAGAAGAAGCAGAAGCGTCTGACGACAAAGAACAGCCATTTGCCATGAAATGGAACTTGCCCCAAGCACGTAGCTGGATTGAAACTCACCCGCTCGACTTCCAGCGGTCGTACCTCGGCGCGTTCATCCAACATTCCGTAGACCATGTAAAGCGTCTGGGCGTCTGCCACAGCATGGGACAAAGATACATGCAGCTTCCACAGATGTTGAGTTGGCTCGGTAACAACAGCTATTCGACAGATCGAAGTGCCATCAGTGGCCGTTTGGTCCGTGCCTGCTTTGACAATGAATTGCGCGGACTCGCACTCCATTATTGCCGCTTCATTTGCGAGAGTAATGACTTCAAACAAGTCTTCGACGCCTTCGGCTTGAGGTTCATCAGGCACCCACGCGGCTAATTTCCCGCTCTGCGGATCCGTCCTCAGGCGTCCACCCAGCCAAGGATTGGCTGCAGTGATCTCGGCCACGCGGGCATGCAGCCATGCTGAGGGGCATGGACCCTTGTATAATGTCACCGTGGCAGGTGGAGGGAGCTGAACACTGTCAGTCTCATGGCGGTTCAATGCAACGAACTTGCCAGACAGCTTAGTTTCGCAGAGAGCTGGCCCTCTAACTTTCCTATCCCAAGCAATGGGCCCGCAGGAAAGTGCCAACAGCCCCGGCCTGAGAAAGCGCCGCGCATTCATGGCTGATACATGGCTGGACAAACATAGGGACAGAGCCAAGTAGCCTCAAAACTCTGCGACTCTGCGTGGTGCGTGAACTGCGCAACAGTACTCAACTGCATCGGCCTCCCCCGGCCTCCATGCACACACTCCCTTAAAAGCACAGCGCAAAGAGCTGATACTTGCCCTGACAACATCAATCATTAATTCTTGCAAAACCACCTCGACATATCAGTGGCTAGACGTTCTGCTCCAGAGGCTTAGCATCAACTTGTTTTTTGCTCATCTGCCTGCTCCTGTATGTGCTTTGCTGACGGCCACGGTTGCCTTCTGCAGTAACTGACTGCAGATTGTCGTTGACCGTACAGCTTGGCTCAGGGCTATCACATGTGAACTGAAGTTTGCAGGTCACCTGCGCTTCTGCGCGAGGGTCATGACTCAGACTGTTTCAACCAGAGACCGCTAGAATGCTAGAAACGGGAGTTTCAGGAAACCAGGGATCCTAATCAATAACTACAATAGCTGATATAGATCCTACTTGTAACTAGTAGAATCCTTGATTTAAAGAACTCCCGAAGAAAGCTAGAAATCAACATCAGGCACATACGGGCACTCAGAGAAGTGGCCGATGCGATTTCCCTCCAGAAGACATGCACCTGCCCAATGCACGGCAACAGGCTGCATGCTTTTGGCCAGGATATGTTCACTGGAGATCTTCGCAAATGGCAACAAGCCAAAAACACAAATCTTGGTGCAGACAAAGCACGTTGATTGAGATAGGCCATGTCGGCTGCTGAGTTCTGGTATCCAAGCAAACACTTCACCTGCACGAGAGCGGGATATGAAAGCAAGACCCATGTTGGCATCCCTACAGTAGAAGTCCTTCGTGCGGCACACCAAAAGCAACAAGCTGCAGGAGGTCTTGAGATCCATCATCGGGTCATCTTGCTTGCTCCAGGATTCAGCTTCATCACGACACATCACGACACACAGTTAAGGCGTGACTGACAGTGACTTAGTGGAGACCAAGTGGCATAGTGGTGTTTGGCAAAGTCGCGGCGCGTCACGGAGCGACAGTTCGTCGGACTGTGCCATCCAGCCACCTCCTCAAGCTCCCGGTCGGAGCTTCCGTGCTTGAAGTGGGGGATTTGCGCGCTGCAGCTGGCCATCATGTCAAGCACTGCATTGAAGTCCAAGGCATCCGCCAAGATCAGCTCCTCCTTGGCGAAGCGGTAAGTGGCCTGGAGCTCAGCGCACTTCTGTCTGGACAACTCCATCCACAGCGACCGGTTTTGTATCCAATTCGGTTCCAAGCCCTGCCCCTGCAAGAAACCAAGCGCGTATCCGTAGAGGTCGTCATAGAGGTAGTTCACATCGTCCAGGTGCGTCGTGAGAGATAGACCTTCGAAGCGGTACGTGATCAAACGGCCAGCGCTGAGGCCTGTGTAGGACGAGCTTCTCAAGGCCAGGATGCTGTCGACCACAATTTTCCCAAAGTCCTGTTGAGGACCTCGGTAGACAATCCAATATCCAGACGCATTGAAGTAGCAGAACCCATCAACGTCTGGATGCTCTGCCATCACATCGGGAATGGGTCGATAACAGTCTTCTCGGTGCGTGTGAAAGCGGCAATTGTTGCTGCAGTACCAATTAGCTTGCGGGTCGCAAACATCCGGGTGCAGGTGCCCGCATTCCTCATCGCGCCCTGTCACACTCTTCACCACATGTTCAAGCTGCAACAATGTCATTGCAGGGCCATCGGCACACCCGGCTCCGAAGTCGTTTGCGAGCCCGTGAAGGCCACCGAACAGGCCAAGCCAGCAAAACATTGCGAGGAGCGACGCCATGCTGGGAAATACGAGCTTATGCACGCAAGTAGCTGCTTAGCTCAAGGGGATTCGAGCTGGAACCATAAGACATCGGTAGCCTCCGTCCTAACCAGCGGCCCAGGGATGAAATATGTTAGACTGCAACAAAAGGACTCGTATATGATACATATTGTGCTATCTTGTATGATTTCCTATTGTTGTACATCATATTCCCCGGTTCCACGGCGTCGACCTCTTTCTAGGGCGTTTGCCCCCGCGTCGTCCGGGGTACCGTTCCACCAACAGCGCTTCCCTCTTTCGCGGCCCTTTTTCCACGTCGCATGGACACAAGGGGCTGCACAGTATAGAACTGAATGATGCTTGATTGGGAAACAGATGGCAAGGGTGTGCGAATAACCATTCCCTTGGGGGATCCTGACAACAACGGATTCCTAGCCTTTTTTGTATGGATCCACTTGCCATGCCCAACAAAGCAGAAAGGACTACAAGTCCCATCTGCCGGCGCAAACTGGCAAACCAGCACGTGGCGGGAAAGCACCTACCTAAGTCTTCTCTAACACGGTCCAGACTGAAGTTACCTGCAACAAAACAATCATACACGTCAAAGCAAGACATACAACAGACAACTGAACGAGCTAGAACGAGACAAGAAGCCATATGTGCAATAGACAAGGCCCTCTACATCCTAAGACGGCTCCCCGGCATCACCTCGTGGCGAAGATCAGAAAAATCTTGCAAAGCTTGGGCAGCTGGAAGGCCTCCTCCTGGGCCGCGCCAGGACGTGAACAAAGTGGTCATCCACCACCTAAACCCTTGAAGGGTGGTTTAGGGGCCTTAATAATTAAAATAGGGTTTTGGGGCCCTCTATACTATAAAGATATTAAGGAACCCACCTAGTATGGCCACACCACCCTACACTCCGCTTCCCTGATTCCTACCCGCCTCACGACCATCAAACCCTTCATCCCTCATCTTCTTGCCTCTGCTTGCAGCCTCAAAGAGTGATCATAATTTTCGGAACCATCCTTAGACAAAAGAACCGCCCCAACACCAGCCAAAATGAGGAACCCGTACTATCCGTTAAGAGATTTTCTCCTGCATCTTCATCACCTTGAACCCTTTGCCCTTGCAAAGCTCCATTATCGTCTGGACGCGGCCATCATCGCCATCGTGCACCTCTATCCTCAGTTGAGACCGCCTAGGCAAGGTTTCCATTCTGTGCTATGGGCCAAACACTACTAAACCGCATACACCCTACAACCCTAGAAGCCCAGATCCCTAAACCAACGAAACTTCCATCACCCAACAAAAAAAACATGCCTGGGAGGGGCCTAGAAACACCAGCTGACGCAGACAGGGCCAGATCTGCTCGTCAATCCCCATCAGGACGTCCCATTCTGCTCCTGGTGGGGGGTTTAGGGTTTAGGGTTCAGGAAGTATTGGGTCTCTTGGGGTAAGCTTCAACCATCCCCAACCCCGGAGTAAAACGAGACTGATGAACAACCCGGCCTTCCACGTCCACCTTCAACAAGTCCACAGTCTTTCCCAAAAGGCCTTGCTCCTTGAGAATGCTAGATAACGTCCTCACGGGGGTTCTGAACACCAGCTGCCTGTTTCCAGACAGGCGTTGCTGAATCTGATGCAAGATCATCAGTGGTGTGAGCGCTAGGAAGATGGGAATGCGGAGCCATGGGACTCCGAGAAGCTGGCAGAGGAAGCGTGTGGGAAAGGCGGGAAGAGCACCAAGGGTGACAGAATCCAGATACATGGCTTGTAGAAACTGGATCTTGTCGATGTTGCTAGGAAGGAACCTCTCAGGAACCAAACTGCTCCCCGCAAGCATTCGGCTCTGATATGTCAGAGGCAGCTCGGTCTCGTGGGCTCCCAGCGCAGTCTGGTGGACCACGACTCGTGTTCCATCCGGAGCCTCGGGAAAAGCAAGGCCACACAGCTCCACACAGAGCAGAAGCTGAGCTGTGATTCACAGCAATCAAACACAGCAAAGCCTGAACCAGCAGCCCTAAACCCTAAACCAGAAATGTTAGACTCCCTAAACCCTAAACCCCAAACCCTAAGCCCTAAACCAGAAGCCTCAGACTCCTGAGGTGCCAAAAGGCATCTCGAAGGAGAGTTTTGCCATCATGTGCACGGAACACGACGCAGCCATAGCTGGCCAAGTTGAGGGAAATGGCGTTCACCAACAAGGGCAAAGGCTCGAAGATGTGTATCCTGTGACTTCTAGATTTGACGAAGAAGTACCCCAGACCAAAAAAAAGCTACCCAAAACAACTAGGAATCCCCAACCAACAAGTAAGTCCCCTAAGCCCTAAACGGTCCCAAACCCTAAACGCATCCTAAACCTCCTAAGTTAGGAGCCCCCTCCTCAGAGGGTAGGGCCGGCGTTTAGCACCCACTGGCCTCGAACCTCTGAAGTGTTCCGCCACGAAAGCAGAGAAGAATCCAAGGTTCCCACCCACATCGAGTACCAAGGGCCCGCAGGGCCCGCGCTCCTTCTCTTGCCGGTCTTGCCGGTCGTCAAAATCGTGTAAAGAAACTCCATGTTTGAAGTATACCTTCTTGCGAAAGATCTCCTCGTAGATGAGCTTGCTGGAGTAGTCTCCACTGACTACGTGGAAGGCGTGCTGGCCAAAGCGTTGAATGACGAGATCCTTGCCAAACTCGCCACGAATGCGGTAAAAAATCTTGCAGCTTACAGCCCACAGGATGGCGCCTGCAGCGAAAGCCGGGAAAAGCCAGATGCAAGTAGCCTCCATTGGCGGCAGCATACCTCGACCCGAAGTACCTAGGCTTTCAACCGCTGTTGACAAAAGACGTGAAATGCTTACCGACAGATTCCACCCTAAGAGCACTCGCACAGCCAGCGACAATCACCGATTTGATCCCCATGCTTGCAAGCATGACAGGCCGTGAAATGGCTCCTCGGTCCTAAGCTGCGATCTTCGGTACCTTGCTGTCCTACACTTTAGGATATGCAACGCATGCCAGAACATCTTCCTGACCACATCCTACAGCTCACACAAAGGCAACCCTTTTTAAATGGAGCCGATGCCGGTGCGCTCCGCTTTTCATTGCTAGGCTAGGAAAGGCTGGCTGTTCCAGTCAACATGGTGGCGGGAAGTTTCCCGAATCACTACACTGCTTGCGTCATCTTGCTCGCAGGTGGCAGCGCAACTTTCCCTCCGGCTGCTGGAAGTAAAGTTGACAGGTGACCCTTGCAGGTCTACACATGCTAAGGTCTGACAGACATTGCGCATGGCAGCACAAGCAACTTCTGAGAAGCAAACTGGCCTTTCAGAAGTGCACTGATTCAACAATGAGGCGCAAGATTGCTGGACACCACTCACAGACGGGCGTCGTTCAGGTAAAACTCTGTGCTTCCCTGGCAACCTGCGGCCCAATCGAACATGTGGTGCATCTTCCTCTGCACGAAACGCCCAACTTCAAATGTGGCTGTGCTGCTTGCAGAGATGCGCACAGGGCTTTGGCGCAACATCGGATGACTGTTGAGAACCGTATTGGTTTGGCAAACTCCTGAAGCCTACACCAGGACAAAATAGGTCGCAGCTGGCACAGGCAAAGGCAAGGAGCTAACTTGCAGCAGCCTTTGGCTGGCAGCTTCTGACCTGAATCCTTGGGCTACCACATCTCAGACTCTGAGACTGTGGAGCGTCTTTTGAAACACAGGCTGGAGGGAAGTTTCTTGGGGGACGATCTTCTTCCCTTCCACCAACAGCCGATCGGCTTCATCACCAGAGAGTCGCGCTAATGGAGCACGCCCTTCAGATCTGCTTTTAGTCTTCGGATTGGATGAATCAATGCTTCACGTATGGTCATGGGCGCCATGGGAGTCACGGGGTCTAGGTTCCAGCAGTTTCGAATTGCTCGCGTCACCTGAGCAAAAAAATGAAGTTGGACAAACACACCTGCACCGCCCTGCTCAAGCCCTTGCCAGTGCAGCTCTCGGCCCAACTCTCCAAGAGACAGGAAGTCTGGATACCACCATCCTCTGACTTAGCTGTGGCATCGGATGTTGACTTTGGACTGGCAATGCGGCCCGTGCAACACAACAGCGATCCCGAAGGCACGTGGAGAGCAAGGGCTGCTGGACCGCGTGACAGCACCGGTACTTGAATCTGCAAACTGTACTCATGGGGTTTACAAGGGTTGAGAGTCTAGGGTTTAGAGTTTGGGTGCAGTGCAGTTGAACATGGCTCACGAACTTCGCGAAAGGGTACCCGCTCTTTTGCAGAGTCTTGCAGAGCTCTCTTCATAGCCCTCTCCAGGTTCACGGGACCCTTTGTTGATAGGTAGGTATATCCGTATGTCACCTGTGAGATACCTCGTCGATGTCGCGACAGAAAAGGTGAGATCGTGGAAGGTCCGGCCTTCTATCTTCTTGCTTTCATTGCTCTTTTCTGGTGACAGCTTTTCGCGGGGGTGAGCTCACGAAATTGAGGGATTAGTTTTGAGGGTAAGATCAGGTGACATGTGCTTCTCCCAAAGGCATAATACCTGTTGCTGGGAAGCTGAGGATCTTGCCCCAGTCGGCCTTAAAGTACTGAACAAAACATGTGCTCTGTTCAGGGCCATACAAAGACCTGGGCACGCAAGCTAGAGCGGGGTCCAAGGTCCCTGCTCCAACTGTCGAATCTGCTGATCTGCAGCCGAGCACCTGTAAACGTGAGACCTGTGCCAAACCCCCAAACGCTACGCGGGCACAAGTAAGAGATTCGAACGATCAGCCAACGCCCGCGCGCAGTCTTCAAGACGGGGCCCCCCTGCAGCAATAGGGCGTATTCTGATCCAAGAAAAGGCATTGGAGCCACAGCGCGCTGGAGCGGCTCTGGGCAGTCGGGTAAATGGGAGCCTTGTGTACAGGACAAGTGCTCCGAAATCTCAGCTATGGCAGCTACGGCGGCTACGATGATTGCACTGCGGTTTTACTGTACCTTGGCATTTCTGACGCCGTGGCTGCACATTGACTTATATGGCAATGGATTGCACTGGATTGGAGGCCCACATCGAGGACTCAACACGGAAGGGGGAACGGCTAGCCGAAGCCGAGGCACGGGGCCAGAAACACGTCACCCCTGGATGCAGCTACAAACTATACAAAGCTACAAGACCCCCCGGGCCTTCCGAGTCGTCTCTAAGTCGTTCTTCAAATCAACACAACAACGTCGGATCTCCCCTGCCATGGATTGGATGCAATGCTGCATCGACCGAAGGTCAGGCGCAGGGCATGGACGCTGGGACCAGTCGTGGAACTGGTCCCCGCTTGATTCCACTCAGTTTGTGCCTGGGCTTTAATGCCTTACCTCAGAGACTTAGCATCACTTGCATCTTACTGCGAAGAATGCCTCCGGCAAAGAGCGCTCTACATATTTGCACCAAAAGCTTGCTGAAGCGATGCACACCCTATGACAGCCCGATGTGGCTTCTCCAAGGCCTGGCAGGGGTGACGACTTTGGTACTCACGTTGGCCTTTGCAGTTCGTGCAACGGTGTAACGTCGCATCTCTGGATGATCCGAAGAGCGCTGGGAGCGCTGGGAGACCGTGCGAGAGCAGACAGCACCTGAGACACAGCGCAGAGAACGATTAGGTTCGGACGCGCGGAAGGCAAGCCCAAGCTCTGCCAGAGCTTCATGACAGCTTCAGAAAGGGCCTCTGCGAGGCAACTTCTTTCCTACAGCCTCAGAGGTCCTGCAGCTGAGCTCTGCAGAAGAACAGACCGAATCCACGGCACTTTGAAGAAAAGGCTTGCAAGGGAACTGCGATCATCAGTTGAACCCGAGGAGATAGCAAAGAGAAGCTCAGCGTCCAGGCATTGCGTTCTTCTGTGTGCAGCTGGCGCCAGCAGGCACAAGGCACGTGTGCCTGAAAGGCCACGAGCCCCTGAAAACGGAACACCTCTTGGGAGGGCTGCGCAGTTGACAGGCTGTGCCTGTCTCAGCTATCTTTGCCTAAAGACCACCCAGACTTTGAGGCAAACAGAGGCATTTGAGAAGGAGAGCATCATCGCTGTGTGCGTTAGCAATGCGCACGCACCAATGGAGTGAAGTTAAAGGTGGCGCCGCTGACATCTTGTTTGTGCTTTTATACAGTGTCGTTCAACTCTTTGCACTCCTTGCGCGAATTCCGTGAACATACACACTCATCAGCGGCAGGGGTTTCACCAAGAGAGGGCCAGAACCCTGACATGCCAGAACAATCTGAGAAATCTGCGCCTCACACTGACAGAGGCTGCCTTCGAAACTTGAAACTTGGGGCCTGGCCGCAAATGCGCAGAAAGTCTGGCACTCTCCATCAGAGCTCTGCTGACTCTGCAGACTGCGCATGCGCTTCTGCAGGCGATCGCCGCGGTTTGGTCCAGGAAAAGGAAATCGCAAGGGGCAAATTGCCATGCCTCGCTGCATGCTATGAAGTACATGCCGACTGGCATGTCACGCCCCACCGGGGAGAATGGCTGGGATCGAAGCTTTGCGGCTTTGCATGAACTGTCCAGCCCAAGTCGGAAAAGTTATCAGAGCCGGAAGCTCTATCTCAGAGGGCTGAGCTCTGCATCGCACTCTGAAGCCAACCATCATCACTACTCTCCGATTCACAGCAACAACCATGCGGGGTTGTGGCTTCAGTTGGGCATAAAGAAGATGGGCTGCAGAAAAGACGCTTACCAACGGGCTTGAATGCATAAGCCATAAGCTGAACAGGTGGGAAGCCGAGTCCGGACCAGCCACTGCATGCCCGTGAATCCACAGTGTAAGAATAGCAAATCAGCTGCTGGCTCGGGCTCGAGTTCGGAGCAGAGGCACGTCTGCCGGCGGAACGCACCACGAAGATTCTCCTCTCCTCCCCGCTGCACACTCTACCAAAGCAAATCTGCACAAATTACGCTCTCTGGAAGAGTTCATGGACTCATGGGTTTGCTTTTGCGGGAAGAGCTTAACCGTTTCACCAACAGGTGCATCGGTGCGAATCAAAGGTTGAGGCGAGAAGTATCCGCAAGGCATGAGTACACGACTCCTTGTGACTCCTTGTCTAGTCATGGCGAGTCGTCCCAACCATCGAAGAATTGCTGGGAGCTTAAGCTGTGCAAGTGAAGAGCTCAGCTCGACTGGACTGGGTGCAGCCCACAGCTGGAACGAAGCGGACGGCGCTGCCCAAGAGTTCCTTCATGAGGGTCCCTAAGCGGCAACCCGTTCCCGAGACAGCCCCGGAGGAGAATGATTCCAGGATAGCTGGACCTCCGCCAATCAACTCAGCAGGCAGGTCTTCAAGGCAGGGTCACCTGCAGGCCTGAAGGGCTCGCACAAGATGGACCCCTTTGTTCCGAAGGCAGCCTGCAGGTGTCAGTTGAGGCTCGGATGGCTCAGTACGCAATGCTTAGTAAGGGCAGACAGACTGCGAACGCTGCTTCCTGATCTTCCTGGCAGAGGTCCCTAAGGCCCTAGGCAGGGCAACCGAACGACTGCCAGGCTCAAGGCCCCAACACGAAGATCACGATGGCAGCAGCATCAGCAGAATGCAGCAGCCAGCTGCGCAGCGAGGGCCGAAGCCTTGAACTTTGCGAGGCGTCGCAACTTACACTCCTCCAACGTGTTGACTCTTGTCGCAACCCCAGCTTGAGCGAGAGCTTAGTATCGACTGTGGTTTCTTGCACAGTTCTTCACTCCCACCCTGAATGCAAGCAGCTCTCTGTCACTCCTCTGCGATGGGGCAAAACGGCCATCTTCGCCAGGGGGCCGTGGCGGCTGCAAGATCAGTTTTGAGCCGCTAAAGAAAGGCCGGGATCAGAGGAGGACTCGACAATTGGGAGTTTCCGATAAATTAGGGGGTACCGTATTTTGGGGTCCTTCTAAGAAGGATCCTACTATTGAAGGTACTATATGAGGGTCCCCTAATTATCGGAAACCCCCAATTGATGGACCTGCGGCAGGAGGAGACCTTCATCAGCATACGAGTTCTGCCAGGCCAGCACCTCTAAGAGTCTAGACGCAAAAGAGATGCCTGCATTGAGGCCTGGCCTTCTTTGAGACTGTGTGGGTGCAGCTATAGCCGGTGGCTTTTGTGGACGAGACCCGGGTCAAAGGTGCAAATCTTGTGCCGAAGCTCACCTCCTGAGCCTGCGACAAGCGTTGGACTCAGGAACTCGACATGCATCGAGGAAAAGACCCAACAAAGTGTCTACGCGCAACTGCAATGGTGTGTAGATTCGTGACCTGGCGTTTTGAGAGCAGTCAGGAGTCGTAACCTGCAATACCTCGTGTGATCAACCCGAAACTGCGCAGGCCCGGTATTGGACAATTGACTGAGGCAACATGTTACCAGAAACCTAGGATGGCTGAAGTCTGCCCGCCTGCTGGAGCTTCCAAGTTCGTTCGCTTTCAGTGCTTGGTGAGACCGTGACTCAGTGGGGGCCTTACGACGTCCCGGTCTTCAGGAGATGAAGCTGACGAGCCCTGACTGGCCAGTCTGCTCCAGGATGACTGCTAGGTCTGCTTGTTCCATCCTCCCGCTGCCTTCCATGTGACCGGTTCGGGAAGAGATGGCCAGACAGGTACAGCACCCACCGCATGCTTCAGGCTTCAGGCAACGGCGACTCAGTGGAGCAGGGGTGCAGCTGCAAACGAACACTTGGCTCAAGGCCTCAAGAGCCTCAAGGCCGCTCGGGATGGTCGGGATGTCCGACCAGACCCTCTGAACGACCGATTGAACAGCATTGTAGAGTCCGGGACGCTCTCCTCCTGGCAAGCAGGTGGTGGAAGGTCGTTGTTGAAAGACGGGCCTTCCCCAAATGCTTGGAGAGAACACCTCCCACCGGCAGAAGGGTCGACCACGGGACATGGCCCACGCTGGCACCAAGCCCGCAGCTACAGGCCTTTACAGACTCTACTCTACAGCTTCGGGTGAGGCTCAAGGACAAAAACCAGTGCTGTAGCAAAGCCTGCACCATGCGGCATGTGGCAACCGTTGCCAACCACTAGGACTAGGAGGGGGCAGGGCACGTGGCGAAGCCCGGTGTGGCGAAGCACGGTGGCGAAGTCTGGAGAGGCATCTCTCCTGCTTACGCTCACGTTCGATTGTGGGACCTTTCGGGGCTTTCGCCTTGTCGGACGGGCGGGGAAGGTCGCCATGAAAAAGGGTCTCCTGCCAGTAGGAACTGGTGGGCTACTCTTTAAGGCACACAACGAATCGAGCAACAAAGGGTTGAAGATCTGTGCTCAGCCTGTCCCGTGTTTTGCGAGGTTCCTACACAACTGCGACCGCGACTTCCAGGACACTTCAAAGATGCGGGGCAGCAGATTGAGTTCTTGCACCTCGCAAGCTATCACGAGCAGCAGAAACACGCCCCCACAATCGACTAGCTTCGATCAATAGTGGGCCATTGGTGTGCAGATCGCTGGCACACAGCCCTCAAAGCAGTGGACGGAACAGGGCGTTGCGATCGACATCCCCGAGCCACAGGTTTCACCACAGCTGTCCGGCAAAGCCATAGGCTTCGTAAGCTTTGTGGATCTGCGATTTGTTCCTAATGAATCCGCCTGTGCACTGTTTGGCGGCAGATCCAGCAGCGCCAGTGGACCGTGTGTGCATGCATAGTTCTTGATGCTCCAGCTGGCTGTGCTTGCGCCCCCTGCATCACACATAGGGCCATAGTGGAGCGTCTGCGCGTCGCTTCACGCATGCAAGAGGTGGAACAAGACTGGACAGCGACCGGACCAGGACACCGCTCCAAGACTATCATAGCCTCAGTCACTGCCTACTGTATCGGCCTTCGTCAGCCCGTACCCACTCCGTATCTTGGCTACTAGTACAGTATAGTGTCTCGCCGTGCATGCAAAGGATCTAAAAGCTCTGCTCGGAGCAGCCCGCACCCGCTGCACGTGGCACCGTCCTTTCCGCTCATTTGCATGCTTCCCTGCTTGCCTGCACTCCTGACGATCAGGTTACCCTTCGGTCCCTTGCAGGCAGTTGTGCCGCAAACTGTTTGACTCTTTGAGGAAATCTGCTCCAAATGCAAAGGACGGCCAAGCTTGGCCAGAGGTGGTGTATTTTTGAGCAAGCATCTGCAAAGCATTGCAAAGCCCCATTGAGTCATTGAGTGCACCTGGGCGGCAAATTCAACCTCCCTGTGAACCAAGCTTCGAAGTGAGGCGCAACCTGCAAACCCTGTAAACAGTCAACACGGTCAGACGAAGTACAAACAATGCCGCAGGAGGAAATCCCAGTGTTGAGACGTAGAGTCAGCTCAAAGCAGCAATGGAAGATGTGGAATCATCTGGGCTACAGCGGCCATCACACGACTGGTGCCGTCACCGGCGCACTACTGTGTACCTCAACATGATTCAGCTCGCCCAACTTCGACCTTTGGACAACGAGAACAGAGCAGTGTCCCTTCCAACTTACCGCGCTGATTTCAGAAGCAGATGCCGTGAATTGACCACTGGACGTTATCGTTCCGAGACGTGCGCATTGAGCAGCTGGACTAGGACGCCTTCAGCTTAACTTGTGGTAGGAGACTGCCGGCAGTCTGCCGCTGTCAGGACACGCAGGGGACGCCTCACTGTCCAAAATCTCGGCCTCACAATGGGCTTTGTTTGCGCGCAGCGGACGCATCTGCCAGTCATCCGTGCATTTAGCCAAGCCACAGCCAAGAGGAAAAGTGTGAAATCGTTTCTCAAGGCAGCGGCGGCACTCGCTTCGGACACGCAGGAAAGTTCAACACGAGACTGGATGGTTTTGAGAATTGAGAGACATTGTCAGACTCAAGCGGCGTAGCTACATGACTCCAACACGATTGGGTCTGGCAAGGTGATGAAACCGCCTGTCACCTCCGCTCTCTGCACCTCCGTAAATGTGTGGCAAGACTGGAAAGGTCGCTGTACAATGAACATCCACACAAACCCCTACACCTGCGATCTGGGCAGCAAAGAACGCATGCTCGAAGCGCCCGCCCTCCCAGCTGGATGCACTCTTTTTTGGGGGACGACGCTGAACTCAACCCTAAACCCTAGAAACCCTAAACCCTGACTCATCGACTTGATACCACGATTTATGGAATCTCAAGGGTCGAGTCGACTGCGAAGTCTCCCTGTCAGCGACCAGCAATGAAGACACTCTTGGTACGAATACGAGGACGCTAGCAAGTCAGATCTTCGGAACTTGTGCAACTCCTGTGCAACTCTCATGGGGCTGCCGATGCCCGGAGCCTTCCAGAAACAGATCACGGCAATCCAGACATTGTGGCGAACACCGAGGCTAGTGGCCACGACTCACACCGCCTACTAACCTCGTCGGAATATCACAATCTGTCTGTAAACCAATATCTCAATATCTCGGCATGCAGCATGCAGAAACTAGTCGCTTCCTATCATAACACTGAATTCTCTGTCACATTTGCCAGAGATGCACCCACTTGCGAAGCCTTTGCAAAGCGCAACCTCGTGGCAGTGCAAGTCCTCAAGCCAGCGTCTGTGCGCCAAGAACACGCCGGAGCACGTCTGTCCAAGCTTCAAACGCTTCAGCGTCTTCTTGCACGGTTGGCCTCTCTCGGACAGATCGGAACTAGACAGCCCGTAACGCCATACTGCACACAACACTCCCCTTTCTTCGACGCAAAAAAAAGCAAGCCGGACTCTGGACCAGGCATCAACAAGGCGAGTCGATCGTGAAATGTGCATTAGGGGCTGACATCTTCCGAAGCCAATGGCACCAACTTCCCATCGACCTGACACGCAGCTTGCCGAAATCCGCATCTACCCAAGCTGGCGGAGCTACGACATTTCGCGACTGCGCTCCCACGCGGGCTGCCCTGCTAGAACACTTACAAGACAGTAAGACACGACACAGTCACCACACAACGGCTGGCCGGCACTCCAAGGCTGCCGATGTGCTAGGCCCCCGTGCTTAGGAGGGGAGGGGGGAGAAAATGTAGATTACAATTTTCCGTCCCCCACCGATACGAATGTGTAAATTGTAGGATCCCACGTCTGGGTCCACGTTTTGCAGCTACCTCGTGCAAGGCAAGCCACGCATGCGCCTGTTTATTTCCGCTGGACACGGACAGTGGCAATTGTAGAAAAACATGTCCTACAAAAATGCGCCCCCCGCCGCTCGTACATTGGTTAAGCGCGGGGGGGTGATGTGCTCAGAAAGTCGACCACGGAAAACCACGTGGCTGAAGCATGTTCCAGCACGTGACTCTTTCGGAGGGATGTGGGGCCGTGGCTTTCTGAGCAGCTTGCCACCTTGTTTTGCTCA
Organism: Symbiodinium sp. CCMP2456; assembly: GCA_905221635.1. Lineage (NCBI taxonomy): Eukaryota > Dinophyceae > Suessiales > Symbiodiniaceae > Symbiodinium > Symbiodinium sp. CCMP2456. Next base: position 91,581 of record CAJNDV010002980.1, read on the forward strand.
ATCGATGACGGTCTACAATGGTCGGAACAGATGCAATCGTTCGACTTTGCGAGGTCCTCATGTGGGATTCAGCTTAACAGTATCTGGCACCCTTTCCTGGCTGTCCTCCCAACAGCTGAGCCGCATCGGTTCAGTCACGTTGTAGCCAGGGCGAGAGGTGAAAGCTGATATTTCTTGCACCCTCGCTACATTTGCATGGCCCCACCCAGATCCAGCCTTTCCGGCGGAGCTGTTTTGCGTTGCGGGGCTTGGAAGCCTTCAGGGCTTACATTTGCGACGGAGGAGGCCGTGCGGCTCTGCTTGGAGCAGGCCTTGCTTGCGGGGATAGCATCTGCCAGCTGCAAAACGAAAGCCAAGAGCACAGCAGCTGGCTCCCGGACACTCACGGCACAGGTGCCACCTGACACTGCAGCCATTTAGCCTGGGAGCGCGAACGCCTGTAAAACTCACACTGGGACTGGCCAGGCTCGTCACTGAGAATCTGCATGGCTCCGGGACTATTGGCCCAAACCAGTCGCGGTCGATCACCTTGCCCAGGTGCCCGTCGAAGGCTCTAGAAGTATGGACAGTATGGAAGCTTGACGTGCCTTCTGCCTCATGTGCCAGCGTGTGTTGACGATAGTTGGCTCTGGGCATCACTATGAAAGCGAGAGATTTCGGGAGAGTCGTGGACAGCTGCAGAAGCTAACTGACCTCCTACCACTACGGGCTCTATGATTGAGATTAGCAGCCCGTCTGGCTGCACATGCGTGGAGAGCCGTTGCAGGGGCTGCATGGGTGGAGACATGTGGAGGCCGAAAGCAGCAAAAACACTTAGAGAGCATCGCGGCATGCCGGTAGCACGGGGATTTGCAGCTGCCGAGAAGAAGGCAAATGTCAGACTGCCAGGCTGGGCTGGCAACAGGCACATCTCCAACAAACTTGGGGCCATACCCCCAACACGTCCACACATCCCAGATATGAGTCACGTGCCACATTGATGTGGTGCCTTGACACTTACTTGCAGATGTTGCAAGCCACCCGCAGGCTGGAGCCTCGAGCATGCAGCAAGGCAGGCGCGCCGCGTCAACACGACTGAGGGCGCCACAGGCGCCACTCCTCTCGTCATTGCACGCTGCTAGCGAGGGATTTGCAGCTGCCGACAAAGCCACTGTCAGACTCAGCATGCACTCCTGCAACAAGCTTAGGCCAATTCCCCCAACACGTCCACACATCCCAGATATGAGTCACTTGCCACGTTGATGTGGTGACGCGGCACTTGCTTGCAGATGTTGCGGGGCACACGCGCAGCCTGGGGTCTCGAGCATGCAACAAGCAAGGCGCGCCGGGTCGATGCGACTGCAGCACTTCAGGAGCGCGCCGAAGGTGCCACTACTTTCATCGCCCGGCGAATTTTCAAGCAGGCAAAGCTGAATGAGTTCGGAAGCTTGTGTATTCCTTGTCTTGACACAGCATATGTTATGCAATGGCAGTAGGCTGGGCTGCTGATGCAACTAAGTGCATTGTTCCTGCAGCGCCCACTGGCTTCGTTTCGCTTCGTCTGGTTGGTCTATCTGTGCATCGGCCTGGTGCACCAAGCACTTATCGACCCCCACTGTGCCCGATAGCCTGCCTAGCCTGCCATGCAAGATGTTCGGGATCAGACTGATAAAAGCTGAGGGTTCTCCACGAGCCATGGCTGTGGATAGTGACTCGACTTTCAGCATTGGCTTGAGAGCATTGGTTTGAACGTCGTGCGAGTCGTTCTTCGGCTTGCATGTACTTGAAGAAGGCAAGAATAAAGTAAGGCAGGTTACGGTTATGGTCTTGCACATGAATATGCTGCCGTATATGCTCGTCTGAATCCCACATTGGCTACCCATGTCGCGAGTGATGATACCTTGGACAAAAAGGAGCTGCATCTGGACCGCGCATGCTGGTCAATCGCCGGACTTGTCCCTGCACACATTACATGTGTTACACGACAAGTCCGACACCAGAGCGAAGCAAAACGTTACGACGGACAGACCCTTTACGTTTTGAAAAAAGCTGAAGGAATGAAATGCCGAATATCTTATTTCCAATTCCACAAGCGTGCAAACAAATTCGAGATGTATTTGCATCCAATCAAATCTAAAATTCTTCACAGAAAATGAATCAGGCAATGTGGCAAGAAGCTTCATAACATGCTCACGCTCCGGTCCACTCTCATGATGCCGTGGGGTTGAAAGAAAGATCTATGTCGATGCACCCTCGGCCACAAGGTCATGCCTCCAAGGCATGGCACAAGGGTCACAAGGCCCCTGGGCAGACAAGCATCAGCCAGCGCACCCGTTCGTCACCCCAAGCAAAGTGCACAAACATTGTCGGACAATCTTCACCCGCATCAAGGAATCTCTGTATCAATGCACGCCCGTTTCAAGTGCCAGATTTCCCAGATAAGGGCGGACTGAGCGCCCTCGTTGTTGAGGTAAAAGACTGAGAAACTGTGATGCAGCCAATGACTGCAGAGTTCAAAGGCGACCACTGCAGCACAAAGCTCCACCTCGAAAAATAAGGTGGTCGGAAGCTGTCGTATAACACGCCACCAATACCAGCCTTGTTGGTGGCATCAGGTTTGCACTCGAGTGCCTCAACGAATTCCACGGTTCAGATAGGCTTGCACTGCTCTAGCACATGACCTAGCACTCGT
>CAJNDV010002988.1:191-11648 GCA_905221635.1 Symbiodinium sp. CCMP2456
ATGGTCCCACTCGGCGCGGCGGCGGCCACCACCGTACGGCATCGTCTCAAAGCGATATGGGCTGGGACGAAACCTACCGTTTAGATCGTTTTAGCAACTCTGTGCCGACAGGCACGCACCTGTGGGCAGCATTCATCATGCAATGCGTCCCATCGCTGCGCCATTCCTACGTGCATCGCGTCCTCAACATGATCTGGTCATCTTGTTGGGCTACCTTGCAGGTCCTTAGATCGCTGATATGTTGACACAATAGTGGAATCCTTCTTAAGTGTTCAGGTACGGCCTAGCGGTCAATGAATCAGTACTGGAAACTCTTAACCCTTACGGCACACCCTAAACCCTAAACCCTGAACCCTAAACCCTAAACCCTCAACCCTGAACCCTAAACCCCCCTATCTCTAAATTCCCCAGAGATGGTTGTCCGAGCTCCATGCGGTGTCGCGACGGCAGGAGCCGGAGGTTTCGGTTCGACGCAGACCTGGACGCTGCGTCTGCTTTCGGGCTTTTCAGGTTTAGGGTTTATAGGGTTCGTAGGGCTTAGGGTATAGGGTTCGTAGGGCTTAGGGTTTAGGGTTCGTAGGGTTGGGTTTAGAGCTTAGGGCTCGTGGGGTTTAGGGTTTAGGGTCAAGGGCTCGTAGGGTTTCGGGTTTAGGGTTTCGGGTCTCGGGTTTATATAGGGCTCGTAGGGTTTAGGGTTTCGGGTTTAGGGCTCGCAGGGTCTAGGGTTTATATTGTATAGGGCTCGTAGGGTTTAGGGCTGATAGGGTTTAGGCATTTGCAGGTTAAGGGTTCAGGGCGTCTGGGACCGGTGGCTAGGGGTGTAGCTAAGACTCGGGTCTTCGAGGTGTCACAGGCTGATGATAGGGTTCAGGGCTTGGGGCTTACGGCTTAGTGCTCATCTTATGAGATCATGAAATGCTGAAAATGAGCTTCTAGGTATAGATATAGATAACCCTACAGCCATAGAGCCGACATATGTAAAGCCTCGTATGATCGTGGTTTCTTCTATTCTAACCCGGCCTTCTGGGAAACTTGCAGCCAGACGATGGCATTGTTGCCCTTGACCAAGCATTTCGGCCTGAGGGTTCAGTAGGCGTGGGGATTAATATAGGGGCCTTAATAAGTAGACTAGGGCTCTAAAGGGTATACTATACTATGAGTATAATAAGGAACCCCCCCAAAGCCCTATTAGAATAAGGAACACCGAAAATCCTATTAGAATAAGGAGCCCCCCAAAACCCTACTCTAACTACAATAAAGGCCCCTACATGAAGGGTTTCAGGGCCTTGCAGAGAGCTTGGGAAGTTGCAGGGTTCAGGGCTCATACTTTGGGAGTTTCTTGTAGTTTGAGGCCCGAGAGCATCGCGTGTGTCGAGGCTCGGGGGGCTCCGAACCCTAAGCCCTAAGAGAAGGAGGAGGGGTTTAGGGTTTACGTTTTAGGGTTTAGGGTTTAAGGTTTAGGGGTTTAGGGGTTTAGGGGTTTAGGGGTTTAGGGCTTCACGGTTTTAGGTCTAGGGTTTAGGGTGACATATGACCTCCTAAGCACTCTGCAATCAAAGCCATCAGACTGGAAAGCTAGGGATCTGATGTAACTGAGGACACCATAGAAACCAAACGTTATGTTACTTCCATAGCTGTTCTTACAAAGACACGATCCAGATAAAGTGTAAAACAAGTAGTGTAAAGAAAAGAGCATAGTATACCACGGTATAGCTTGAGCTTTAGTCTTTAGGGTTGTGGGGTTTACAATACCTTGGCAACCGAAACCCTAAGCCCCGAAACCGTTAACCGACTGCGGTATTTTGCGGCCTTCGTTCCTGTGCTTCTCCCTTGACGATGAGCTTCTCCAGCCGCACGAGCCTTCAAACAGGTACAGGTCTCTTTCCGGACTTTAGAAGTTTTTCACGGTTTTCTATGGGCTTTAGTATTGGGGGGTTCCCGGGCAATGTTCTGAATAGTGGCGTTGGGTTTGATGTACGCTGCCTTAAGGCTTTCTTGCCAGCATCGCATGTCCACACCTGCGAGGCCCATGTGTCCACACCTCGAGGCCTCTCTGTCCATAGCTACCGGGCCTCTGTGTCCGCACCTACGGGGCCTGTTGTCCACATCTACGGGGCCTGTGTGTCCACATCACCGGGCGGGGGTGTCCACACTTGCGGCGCCGCGGTCTCACACACTTTGGGCCATATATTTGGTGATATCCCTTGCTAAGCGCACAAAATTATAGCAAACAAGTAGGTTGCGAACATTGGATTTTTTTTTTGGATGCTGTGTGGACACAAAGTTGCGGACATAGAGTTGTGGACACGAAGTTGTGGGCACAAAATTGTGGACACAAAGTTGCGGACACAAAATTGTGGACACAAAGTTGTGGACACAAAGTTGTGGACACAAAGCCGTGGACACAAAGTTGCGGACACAAAGTTGTGGACACGAAGTTGTGGACACAATGTTGCGGCTAAAATTGCGGAGGAAGTCGCGGATCAATGGGGATGGCGTTGTGGATGCGCACCGACAAAGTTTCTGATACGTGCGGACGAAGTTGTGGATACATGCGGACAAAGTTGTGGACACATGCGGACAAAGTTGCGGACGCATGCGGACAAAGTTGCGGACGCATGCGGACAAAGTTGTGGACACTTGCGGACAAAATTGTGGACACTTGCGGACAAAATTGTGGACACTTGCGGACAAAATTGTGGACACTTGCGGACAAAGTTGTGGACAAATGCGGACAAAGTTGCGGATACCTTGGTTCAGGACCGTGCGTTTCGGTTTCCAAACATTAGGCATATTGGCATTTCACTATACTTTTTGTCATTTTGGCCTGTGTTTCCATGCCAAAAAGACTGTCCAGAACCAAGAACACCACGAAGCGTCCACAACTTTGTCCGCAACTCCACGATTTCTCCACATGTTGTCCACACTTCGCACGCCTCATCCGAACAAGACTGCGTCCGTATTTCGTCGGCGCCCCGCTCGCATCACATCCACAGGTTATCCACACAGTGTATCCAACTCGTCCGCGTCTGTTGCGGACTTTACCCGATGCCTGTCCACAACTCGTGTCCACGGCTTTGGGCTTTTGAGGCTTGCCTTCCACAATTTCTTGTCCACGACTTGCAACACATCGTCGGCATAATTTTGATTTCAATCGTGAATACCCTGTTTTCACCATTTCGCCTGGACTTATGTTGCGAGCCTGCTGGTCTTTGCAGCTCCGTGTCCACATTGGTCAACAACTTCATTCTAAGATTCTAACTTTCGAGCACTGAACACCCTGCACGACCCTCTTGAAGTTACATCGAGCTGACCGCAAGAGGTGCTGCCTTCCAAACTATATTTCGGTCTGGTTCGATGGTGTAATTATCTATATTCTAAACCCATAGCGTCTTATTTTACATTTTATGTCGCTTTAGATCCCCATATCTACCCGCCGGCTATGTGGACAACCTGCTGGGTGAGACCCCGATTCTTGTGGACAACTTGCCCTGTGCAGTCCCCAAAACACGCGGACACATGCCTTTTCCAACCCCAAACTCATGTGGACACATACCCTTTCGAACTCAAAAACGACATGGGCCGGGCATACTTGCATGGCCCGATGAGGGGAGCGTTTCCGGAGTATAGAGAGACCCTCAAAACATTAGCAAGGAACCCCCCAACTTTAGTAGGGTCTTAGCAAGCTCTTTGTACTCAAAAGGCTCCTTTTCAAGGGTTTATCAGGCTTTCCACGGTGTTCTATCCTCTTAGAATGGCTCTACGAATTTTTACGAAGGTGTGGTGGGGCTTGGGCTCATGTTTGATGAGGCTTCTCTGAGGCGACTCGAGGGGGGTTGTGTCGGGTTTAGGGCCTAGGGTTAAGGGTTTTAGGGTTTCAGGGTCTAGGGACCCCGGGTTTAGGGTTTAATGGGTATAAGGGTCTTGACATGGGTCCTTTAAGGGCTCTGCATTGGCTGCTTTCGCTGCTGCATCCGAGACGCGTCGCCGTCAGTGTCTCGGTGTGCAGGTAGCACATGAGCTGGGCGCCTTGCTGGGTGCTTGAACCCTAAACCCTATACTCTACACCCTAAACCTTAAACCCTAAACCCTTAAACCCTGAACCCTAAAACCCTAAACCCTAAACCCTAAACCCTAAACCCTATACCCTATACCCTAAACCCTAAATGTCGGCTGTGCGTTTGATTTGTTGATGCAGAGCTTGGGGTTTCTACTTCTGGTGTATCCTAGGGGAAACAACGGCTAACTGTCGGGATAGTATATGGATGATAGTGTACCTACTACCAAGATTTACTTCAGCTTAGGGTTAAGTCCGGGGCTCTTATATAGGGGCATGAATAATCAGACTACGTAGGGTTCTGGGTCCCATTTGACTATATTTGTAATAAGGCACCCCCGAAATAGTATGGGTAATTATTTAGGCCCCTATATTCGAGGTTTAGGATTTGGCCTTGCTCGGGTTTCTGGGCTCATGGCGGTGACTTTTCTCGGCTCGGTGGGCTTAGCAATGAGTTTATGTGGACTTCGAGAAGAGCGCTGTAGGGCTGTGAAGTCTGACAGGCTCCTGTAGAACGCGATGCTGATCCTAAACCCCAAACCCTAAACCGTAAACTCTAAACCCTTGTTGGTGGGCTTCGGACTTCGAGCCTTCGTGCTGCAACCCACACCCTAGCAGCCTAAGCCCTACACCCTAGACCCTCGGGTTTAGGGCTTTAGGGGTGTACCCGAAACCCTAAACTCTAAACCCTAGGGTTTAGGGTTTAGGGGGTTTACCCTAAACTAAACCCTAAAACCACAACACAAACACTGTGACTCGAAGGCCTTGTCCCAGAATCCTAACCCCGCAGCCCGAGGCCGCAGGTTGCTGGGTTGCTCTTCAGGAACCTAACTTAACTTACCATAATGGGGGTATTTAGTTTGTGAGGAGAGGGTTTAGGGTTTAGTGTTTAGGGTTTAGGGTTTAGGGGATATTTAGTTTGTATAAGAGGGTTTCATCACTATTATAGTAATGCTTAGGTTCTTTAGGAGCAACTCAGGTTGCGGAGTTCATCGGTTCATCGATTCTTGGAACCAGAGGCTTGGGCACTAGGGAGACTTGCAGCCTGTGGCAGTATCTGGCATTAGGCTGATATCTTGAGACGGGATTAAAAACTGTCTATCTAAGTTAAGCAGGCGCAGGCTACGGGACCCTGCTCAGTTGGGGCTCAAGCATCATCTGATCACAAAATGCATACTTAAAGGATGATGGGACTTAGTAAGTAAGGTTATAACTAAGGTAACTATACTTATAACCCCAATTAGGGGAGTTATAACCTTACTTACTAAGTCCCATGATCGTCCAAGTAAGGGTTTATAGTGAATCCCAGAAAGTCGGACACCGGATTAAGGACAATTCGTGCTGGGGTTCCACCCACGGTTTAGGGTTTAGGGTTTAGTATTCTACATCGGCGGCCTTGCCAATGGAATCCGAAAGCAGGTGACTACCCTCAGAACTTGCCACACTGGCGTCCTGCCCTCCCCTTCATGACACTTGCGAACTGAGGTTCAACCCTGAGCCCTACAGTAGGTTGCTGTTCTTGAACTTAAACTAATGAAATTACTCTCATATGGAGACTCCTGTATTTACTTTATCCCCATTTATGCCAACTTAACTCAAAGTTCATAACAGCAACCCACCCCTAAACCCTAAAACCAGTAAACCCTAATCTCTCCTTAAACCCTAAACCCAGTAAGCCCTAATCCCTGCAATTGGGCACTCCCAAAGTTTGGCCGTGGGACCGCCCCCTCGCGCCATGCTCCATCCACAGTTGAAAACCCTCTATCAGAAGGAACCTTAGGGGTTTAGAGTTCAGGGTTTAGGGGTTTAGGGGTTTAGGGGTTTAGGGGTTTAGGGGTTTAGGGGTTTAGGGGTTTAGGGGTTTGGTGTTTGGGGTTTAGGGTTTGGGGGTTTAGGGTTTGGGGGTTTAGGGGTTTAGGGGTTTGGTGTTTGGGGTGGGGTTTAGGGGTTTAGGGTTTACGGGTTATGGGCGAGGGGGTCAGGGGGCCTATACTTCCTTAAACAGGCCTTACATAACCACCCCCCCATCAGGCCCTGAGTCGGGGAATCAAGGCCATAAACTCAAAAGCCTCCACCCCGACCAGCCCGGAAGCTCCCTTCCTTACTTTCTTGATGAGCCAGGGAATCAAAGGTTAAACTTTCAGATTACTACTAAATTATAAGAACCCATAAAGCTTAAAGGTTGGGTATTGGGGAACTAAGCTTACTTGCAAACAATGAGCCTCAACTGCCAAGCCCCCAAAAACCAGGGCGCGGGGCTCAGATTCAGAGTTTAGGCTCCAGGATGTAAGATTCAAGGGTGGGGGTTCGGGGTTTGAGGTTTCGGAACCCTGAACCCTAAACGACCCCTAAAACCTGTGAAAGAAGGACCCCCGCCCTCGAGGGAGGCACCTCTCATCAAAGGCACTTCAGTGTCAAAGACGAGAAGCTGGACCTACTCCGCCGCGGATTCTACCCGGTTTTAAAACTGTTCTGGTTCTTTGACTCACCCAAGAACATCAGGAAGTATTGGGTTTTACAAAGCCTCTTGTGGCGTCACTTAATTAATGCTATTATGGGGTCTAGGGTTTCGTGGTTTGGGGGAGGGGCTGGGGGGTGTTACAGACTATACACAGTCATGTAGGCGTGTTTAGGGTGTTGAGTGCTTCGTGCAAGGTTTGGGGTGTCTTCAGGTCGAGTACTCCTGCAGTCGGAGAGCAATGAGCAGCGGGCGACGTGTGTTCATCTGATGTGTTGTGTCATGCTTTGTCTCCAGCGTCCGTCATGCATCGCTGTCAGTCAGGCGGACAGGCGTTTATCAGGTCAATCCCGCTGCAGTAGCAATTACAAGGGAAGGGGCAAAGAAGGCATATTGATTGTAAATTGTAAAGGACTGCTGCTGTAACGCGTGATCCCAATCACCAAGCCTGGAGGCCCAAACTCAAGCCCCAAACATTCTAACCCCTAAACTTCTGCAAGCACTTACTTCCCCCAAACAAATCACAGAAGCAAAGGGTTTAACTTCCTGACCACTACTTCACCATAAGAAGTCAAAAAGTTCAAAAAGTATGGGAGAACTAAACTAGGACTAAAGGAGATTGACCGAGGCATCGGAGATTAAGCCATCTGGCTTATATAAGGGCCTTAATAATTAGAATAGGAATTTGGGTGGTCCTTTATAGTATAATTTTGATAAGGAGCCCCCCCCCAAAAAAAAATAATATATGGAATTATTGAGGCCCCTAGAGTAACATCCCAAAGTCTAGGGTTCGAGCCTGGTCTTAATGTAGGTGCTTACACAATTACCGATACTATGTTGGGGGGTCCTAACTATAATTCGAGTATAATGGGCCCCCAAAAAAATACCAATACTATTTTTGGGGTGGTTCCTTATTATATTTCTAGTATAATGGGCCCTAACAAGCCTATCTAATTATCAAGGCCCCTATACTAGCGGCTATCTGCTCCCAGGACTCCACTGGCGCTGGCTGGGTCGCGCCTGGCCCCTAAGCCCCATGAACCCTCATGAGAAACACGACCCAGACCGTGGATCGAGTTTCAAGTCCTGAGCCCAGAATCCATATGCTCTGACCGCACATCTAAAGCCCTAAACCCCAGGTCACAGATTAGAGCCCCGATACCCTCGAGACTCGAAAACTCTAAACCGAAACCCTGGATACCAAAAAACTCTAAATCCTAGAGACCCGAAACATCTGCTAACCAGAAAGCCCTAAAACTAACACTCTAAACCTACCTATAGTCTCCATTGTAGTTCCTTTTTTGGGCTTAACCAATGCTAGTTTAGGATCCTAGAAGGTAAGCCCAAAAAGGAACTACAGTGGAGATTGTAGGTAAACTCTAATCCTTAATCTCTGAAGGCCCTAAACCCTAAACCCTAGTCCCTAAAGGCCCGGCGGCCTTGCCTGAAGCGTGTCAGAGACAGGCACCGGAGTCCTTCGACTGAAGGCTTCCAAGGACAGTGGCTGTAAGGTCAGAGCGTGATTTGGGTTTAGAGTTTAGGGTTTGGAGTTTAGGTTGGTTGGTTGGTTTAGGGTTTAGGGTTTAGGGTTTAGAGTTTAGAGTTTAGGGTTTAGGGTTTAGAGTTTAGGGTTTTGGGTTTAGGGTTTGAATGAATAGAAGTAGGGCTCCATTTAAAGGATCTATCAGGACTACTGTAATAAGGGTTCTATAGTATAGAAGCCTTAAGATAGAGTCTATGGAGATCTAGGAGTATTTTTTCGTATCTTACAACGACAACGAGGAACCCCGCACAAAAGAGACAAAATAAAACTAATTAGTACTACAATACGGCTTGGGTATATTAACGCCCTAAACCCTAAACCCCCCAAACCCTAAAACCCAAAACCCAGACGAAGTCTTATTTATCATTACGGAATGCTATGGAATGGCATTGCTTTCCCCTATTGGTCCATGTGCCCAAATCGTACGTGTATGTGTGTGTGTATATATATATATATATTGACTGGCCCCAAGGTACTGAAAATAGGGACCCTTAACCCTAAACCCTAAACCCTAAACCATAGGCACTACTTTAAGGCCAAAGCCACTGCTACTTAGGTATAAGGACCCGGTAGGGTTCAGGCTCCTCTCTGCACCCTGGCCTTCCCTTGCATAGTCTATACCCTAGGGCTTAGGGCTTAGGGTTAGGGTTTAGGGTTTAGGGTTTAGGGTTTAGGGTTTAGGGTTTAGGGTTTAGGTTTTACGGTTTGGGGTTTAGGAATTTAGGATGTACTACCATTCCGGCAACCCTTGATAACTGGGCTCCTTAGTGACCCCGTACTAGTAAGGATACCCTTTCTCCTGTTATGTAGCTTTAATAAGAAAAGAATACAATAAAAAAAGGCAAAAGGGTACCACTGAGGAACCTAGAATGGAATCACGGGACCTAGTTCCATTATAATCGTGTGTATATATATATATATATATGTAGAGAGAGAGAGGCCTTCTTGGTCTACGATGGCCTTGAAGTACCAACGTAGGAACCCCTGAAAAGTTAAAATGTATAATAGGGTCTGGTGGTGTAGGTGTGTTGGGGTTCATTTAGGCTCAACAAATGCTCTCGCTGCCGAGGATAACAATCGTGTGAAGGAGTGGAGCCTTCTGACTCCAAGACAACACTTCGTTAAGCTCCTGTCGGCTGTCCTCTTGCATAGCCTCAGTGAGGAAAGCCAGCACATCATCTGTAGGTGTACCTCTTGCATCACTTGCCTGTCAAGCAGTTGGGCTCCCATCATGATGAAGTGGGCCATGGCACCAACCGCAGCCGCGGGAACAGCTTTTGCGCCAGGAAGATGATGATGGACGCAATGGTAGGTCCCAGACCGTTTGGCCAACTCTTCTCCTTCAGATCAGTACTCAAAAATTCGGCATCAGGTGTGCCAGCGACTGAACCCAGTAGTCGACAGGACCTAGTGTCTTGCTTGGCCCAGTCAGACAATTGGTAATATAGGGGCCCTAATAATAAGATTAAGGTTTTGGGGCCCGTTATACTAAATATAAAATACAGAACCGCCAAAATAGTGTTGGAAATTATTTAGGCCCCTACAGCACGTATTGTTTTGCAGCACTGCTGAACTCAGAGCAAAGAGCCCGATAGGCCTGTGAGAGGACGATCCAAGGGATTAGGGCTTAACAAATTAGCCATAGGCCCCATAGTAGTTCCTTTCTTGGGATTCCCTAATAGAATCCAAAACATAAGCCACAAAAAGGAACTACTATGGGGCCTATGGGTAGAGTTTAGGGCTAGAGTCCTAGACCCAGCACAAGCTCGAAAACTTAGAGTCGCGAAGCTCTGAGCTTTTACGACGGCCGTCTACACCCCGCTGACGCCTAAACGTATATCCAGTGTCCCTAAACCTGAAACCCCCAAAGCCTGGACCCTGAAACCCTACAGCCTCATCCCAAGAACGACAAAAACAACAAGAGCAACAGCAACGACAAACACTCAAGAATCGTCATCATCATCATCATCATCATCCACAGCAACCCCTGAACCCCAAACCCCCTAAACTCTAAACACCCCCAACAGCAATGCCCTACACCCTAAACCCCGAAACCTTAAACCCTAAGCCCCTAAATCCCTCACTCCTAACCCCTTACAGTAGAAACCGAAGGAATCAAAGCACTAATTGTCCTTAATACAATTTCCAACTTGTTGGGTTTCACCCTAAACCCTAAACCCTAAACCCTAAACCCTAAACCCTAAACCCTAAACCCTAACCCTATAAGCCGGATCCTGGGGTCGCTGATGATTCCGCCGATGGACGCGAACTGCTGCTCCACAGGCAAAGCAACCTCGGAGGCCAACGGTGGCGTTCCGGATTTCTGAGATTTACTAAGTTGTGCTTTAAGCCCTTTGAAAACTTATTTACTATTATGGTTCTCTACAAAATCGTAAGGGAAAATAAAAAAGATCCCAAAAGACAACCCAGTTGAAGCCTCCTACAGATTGGGTTTGGGGTTTAGGTGTTTTGGGGGTTTGGGGTTTGGGGTTTGGGGGTTTAGGGTTTTAGGGGATTAGGGTTTAGGATTTAGGGTTCAAGGTTTATTTAGGGGCTAGGGTTCAAGGTTTACACTTTAAGGTTTAGGGTATAGGGTCTGGGGTTTAAGACTCCCTTCAAGTGTTTATGAGACCGAATAGGATGGTGATAGGAATCTGTAAGAGTATGATTATTCTGGGGAGCCTTTTCCCTTTCGGCGGAACTCACAGTAGGTCCCTAACCCCTAAACCCCAAACCCTAAACCCCTAAACCCCAAACCCCAAAATCGCAAACCCTAAACCCCTAAACCCCTAAACCCTGAACCCCAAAACCCTGAACCTCCAAACCCTAAACCCCCAAACCCCAAACCCTAAACCCCTAAACCCCTAAACCCAATCTGGAGGAGGCTCCTTCCTCGAAGGCGCGCTCGCTTTGGGATGTTCGGGCTCAGTATGTGGGGGTCGGAATCCTTCAGAATCCCTAACAGTCCAAGTGCCCAAATAGTAGGGTTTCAGGGTCCAAAAACCACTCAGAGTATGGATTTCGGGACCTAAAACCTTACTATTTGGGTACTCGGACCCTCTGGGAATAGTATTCCCTTACAGTTAGTATACGTCCAAACCCCAGTCTAAGTATGAAGGCCCCTATAGTAGAGTATGTGTGGAGCTGTTGTTGTGGGCGCGGATCAAACATGACACAGTTCCTCAGAGTCCAGGATCCGAGACCTTTGATGCACGAACCGCTTGTTCTTAACTAGGGTTTAGGGTTTAGGGTTTAGGGTTTAGGGTTTAGGGTTTAGGGTTTAGGGGAGTTCCATGCGCCCGATTACTTTGGGTAAAGGCTGCCAGGTGATACCGGGTATTCCCGCAAAACATTATACCGTGCCCAAACTAAACCCTAAACCCTAAAACCCTCTAACCC
>CAJNDV010002989.1:0-11647 GCA_905221635.1 Symbiodinium sp. CCMP2456
ATTGATTGAGGGCGGACCGTCGGGCTGCTGGCCACCGAAGTGGCACTGGGCAGCGCGTCCCAAAAATGCATGCAATGAATTCAGAAGCTGCACGTTGGCCGAGCTCTCCAAAATGAACAAGTCGTCGTCCTTGCTCCCTCTGTACTGCGACTCTGTACAAAATCGCGGATCCAGACGACATGACTGTTCGACGGACGGAAAAGCTGACCTAGGGAAGAGAGCGTGACGTCTTCGTCGTGCTCAACTCCAGTCAGACGCTCTTCAGCTGTGGGGAGAGGCGGACCGAACGTGAAGGGTGCCTTTCGGGGTGGTCCTTTGGCACAGTATTTCTGCCAATGGCCATGTTTAAGCTGCTTCTGCCGCAGCCGCAAGGGGGCTTCCAAACTCCTCAATTCATCCACAGTCAGTGGCCTGTGCAGATAAAGGCACCGGGTAAGACAGGCCGGGGAAGCCTTCAGGTGTTGTTGGGCCTGAACAACATCTGGAAAGAGCTTGAGGCAGGCAGTACATGTCTGGCCTAGAGCAAAATGTCTCGCAGGAGAGAAGATCTGGTGTGTGCGGGCGAGGTGCACATGAAGATGTTTCCGAAGGCGGAACGACGCCTGGCAAAGGTAACACGGAAACGCCAAATCCACATCTGAGGAGGAAGGAAGCTCTGTGCTAGGCGAGGCTTTGCGGGCTGCTCGCCATTTGACAAGCTCTTCAAGGAAGACCTGTACGGCTTTGCGGACTTGTCGACCCCACCAATAGGGGTCGTCCTCGTGGGCAGCCAACAGAGAAGAGACCACGTCAGCCTCGCAGACACGCAGGGCAGCATCTGGAACGAGAGTGGTAACAGCACGATAATCTTCCTGCAGTTGTCCCAGCCAAGATTTGTGAGGGACTTGGGCCCAGTGGTCCCACAACAGAGCAAGCAGCTCCCCTGGTCCTTTGACAAAGAGCTTGGCCAAGCACCCAGCCCGGGCTTTAGCAAGCGCAAGGGGAGGTGAGGGGGCCATCGCCGCAAGCAAAACTGCGTAGCTGTGTGCATCACAATCGACCGCCGTCCTGGCAACCAACGGCCGCCATAGAGAAACATAGTGCTTCTCCCACACCCTCCTATGAATCGCTGCAGAAAGGAGGAGTGAGGCAGCAGAGTGAACGTACCTCGAAATGGCAAGGGAACGCAGCAGGTTGCGGCGCACGCCCAGGTCAAAGCGTAGCGCACCAAACAAACGTTTGCGTAGAGGCTTGACGACGCTCATGGCCTGTGCATGGCGAAAGTGAAGATCTGGCACGGGATTCAGATCTGAGGTGAGTATACCTCCTAGGTGTCGGTAGGCTTGTACTGCCGGGAGGAGGGGGGGATCCCCACACGCAGAACGCAGCACCAAACCCGTTGCATCATGACTGCAGTCAAGGAGGTCGGAATGTCTGGCCAGAAGCTCTGCGGGAAAGAGGACGGCCGTTTTATCTGCTCCGAACTTGACAGTCATGCCGACACATGCTGCTCTGTCTAGAAGCAGTGACCCCGTAGCGCGAACATTGTCCACCAGGGCAGCAAAGGTGTCGCCTGTCTGGGGCACAAAAAAGTCATCCGCCCATGCCGGGCAGGCGAACCGTTCCGGTGCTAAGGCGGGTATAAAGCCCGGCCTAGACTGTGCCGGCTGCCAAAACGCAACAAGGCCGCGCTCTTCAAGGGCAACCTGCGTAGATCTCAAAAACGCAGACAATGTAAACGCGAACAAAATGTCCGCCATGGGATCGCCTGGTCTGCTGCCACGCCTAGTGAGGGTGAGGTCGGTGCTAGTAGATAGACGGAAGTAGGTGCCCTCGAAAAGATCAGTAACGAGGGCTTGGGTATGTGACGAAACCTCGGCCTCTGCTAGCAACACGACCTTGGCAAGATGGCTTTTGAGTTCACAAACTGCCTGAGGAGGTATGTGCAGAGCATGAAATAACTGGAGCAACGAAGTATCGCTGTCACAGGTCTCAACCAACAACTGTCTGAGCACTTGGTAAAAGGCAGCCTTGAGATCGACAAAGATCATAGCGGCACGCCTGCTGCTGCTGTTGGCTGTCGCAAAGAAGGTCTTGGCAGCGAGGGAGATAAGCTCGATCCCTTGCCCAGCTTGAATGCCGCCGTGGAAGGGGGCCTTCTGATTCAAGAAGGCCGGAACCAACTGCTGCCTAAGGCACCTGTGGTAGACCTTGCCTAGAACCGACGAAACAAGGATTGATCTATACCCATCGCACCCCAAGGCACTGGCAGCACGCTTAGCTAATAGGAAGAGGTCACCCCCTCTGAAAACGACAGGCTCCCTGGCGTGAAGCGATGCCTTGAGAAAGATGGGCAACAGCTGACGTGATGTGGTAGGTACGTCTGCTCTCAGAAACTCGGCAGAGATGGCATCTGCACCTGCAGCTTTATTACGCTGAAGGGCATGAATGACAGATTCCACCTGTAGTAGCGAGGGCACTGCATGCGCATCAAAAGTCCAAGCTTTGCGCGGCCCATAGGAGGCAAAATTTGCAACATACTCAGCGGGCGTGACCTTGGCGCCTGCCTCTTGCGCAGAAAAATGTGCTCGCCATCCCTCATTCCTAGCTTCAGCTGAAAGGGCGGCTGTGCCATCCTCAAGCAGGAGGGACGGCAAAGGTTTGTGCGCGCTTCGTCTAGAGGAGCGCGCCGCAGGGAAGGCACGTCGCACTGCACCGTACAAGGTGCGAGGGTCCCTCATATCCTTTGTTGCAGCCTGGACAGCGAGCCCGTCTAGGTATGCAAGCCTGTCTGCCGCAACCTGTTTGCGGATACTGCGAGTGGTGAGGCTGAGTGCGGCGAGGGCTCTAGCTTCACTCCAATCCATACTCCACAACCAGGAGCTAGCTGTGGCCCGAGCAGCAAACGTGAACTCGCCACCCTCACTGTGTAGGATGAAAGCCGCAAAGGACACAAGGAGCAGTCGTCTGGCGCGCTCCCTGGCCTCCCCCCGAAGATACTGCCTGAGCGCAGTCCGAAAATGAACCAAATCGAGGGAAGCAGAAGTAAGGAAAGGCTGTTTGGGAGCTTTGGCCTCCGAAGTCTTTGGATCACGGAAGCGCACCTTCCAAGCCTGAACAAGGTGCTCGAAATGCGTGTCTACATCTGTGTGCCACGGAGCGGCTGGGACTGAAAGCAGCCTACGCCTGACCTCAGCTCTCCCTGCCTGGTCCTGAGGAACATCCGGGCGGACCACCCGCTTGCTCTGGCACAGGAAGGACTGAGCCGGAGCCCAGCGAGCAAAGCGCGCTGACAAGAGAATCGGAACATGATCGTCTCGTCTCTGTAAGGTTTCGACCTCATAGAGTACACGCGAAACGAGAGCATATTCTTTCCAAGCCGTAGGCAGAATAACGTAATCCAACCTATTCCACGTTCCTTGAGGCGAGCACCATGTACCACTGGACCCTTCATGTACATGACCGAAAGTGGTAGGGGCCCATGCTTCAGCTCGCAGGAGAAATTCGTGGAAGAGGCCACCTGCAGCTGTTTCCTCCTCCGCATGGTGGCCCCCAATCGAATCAGTCGTAAGGCTACCGACACGGGCGTTAGCATCTCCCAGAAGGAGGAAGTCTGAACCAGCCGGCCTGGCAAAGAGCTCGACTAGCCGCGTGGACCAGAAGGCTGAAACCTCGGGAAGAGGACACTTGTGAGCGGAGGGTGCATGGACGACCTGAACATGCAACTTAAGGCGCTTAGTCAAAATGTTGACAGTGAGGTGCCGAGGAGAAGAGCTCACAACCGTGAGATCAGATTCCTGAAAGAACATTGGACCTTCCGGCCCTGTGCCATATGGTTGTACCTTAGACAACCAGAGGCTGCAGCCACCAACTCCCGCATCCGTGGCCGCAGCATTCAAGATCCAATAGTCACTGTCACTTTGCATGGCCGCCTCCCCCAGACGGGTTTCCTGAAGCCCGACAATGACTGGTTTGTGGACCTGTAGTGAGGTCTTGAGGACCTCCTTGCGGCCCATGAGGCGAAGCCCCGCAGCCTGGGCTGCCTTGGAGCCCTTACGGGGGTCCTTAAGGGTGAGCACATTGAAGCTGACACAGGTAATTGCAAACAGAACTTCGGCTTCTGGCAGGCTTTTGGCACAAATACCGAGGCTTGGCACAATCTGCGGACGTTTAAAATTCGTCTGCGCAAGGCTGGACTCGACTTCGAAGGTGAAAGGGCGTGGCACGTCGCCCCAGCTGGGAAGAAAAGCCCAAGCCCAGGTCTTGAGCTGGTGGCCGGCAAGTCTGGCGACCCACAAAGGAAGTACAACTTCGTCCTCTGACACCGTGCAACAACGAGCTGTCTTAGCGAGAGCATCGACAAGCTCGTTTCCCAGGACGCCCGAGTGTCCGGACACATGTTCATGAGAGACTCGAACCTGTGCTTCAACATACTGTCTGAGTATTGCCGCAAGCTGGGCCAGGGACTGATAGTGCTCTGGCTGTTTGCCCGAAATCAGGGACGCAGAACCAAAAGTACCTGCCCCTGCGCCTACGGCATCATACTTGAAAAGAAAGGCAGCATCTTCGAAATTTTGACCAAACTGGGCCGCCCAGCTTAAGGCCCAGCAAAGCGCCAACAATTCGGCGGTGGGGGCATCGTCAATCTTCTCACCGAGATAGAAGGGGGACTCTGGAGGAAAAGCTTGGGCAGCAGCCTGGCCGATAAAGGACAGTCCGGTAGCGGCCTCAGCAAAGACGGCGAAAGCCCAGGCGCACGGCTGTATGTCTGTCTCTGAAGAAGAAGCAGAGCCGTCTGTAAACACGACAACTCTGCTAGGGGGCGGGCATCCCAAAGCATGCCAAGAAGGCAAGTCCGCGAAAGCCGTCCTCCACTCCAAGGGTATGGCACGGTTGTGCAGCACGGCTGTAAGATCCGAATCAAGCCAATCCGTAGGAGGACAGGGATGTGCATGTGGCAAGATACTCTCGAGTGACAAACATGCCGCTTGATGCTTCGAGAGCGGCACTGTGTCAGCCAAACGGATGCACACAGGGGCTGCCGAACCTTGGCTGGACCCCTCCTGAAAGTGGTCTTCAAGTGCATCGAGAAGAGTAGCAGCCTCGAAGGCCCACATCCGGTTGTGGCGTGCAACAAGGTCGAGCAGAGTATGAAGTGGGGCGGTGGCCAGCTCTCGAAGCTCATCGGGCTCACGAGCACGGCAGGGGGTAGGAAGACATCTAAGCATCCTATCTCTTGCCTCGGAAACGGAGCCCTCGATTGTCGGCTGGCAGAGATTGGCAAATCCGGTGTCTGCTAAACTGGCCGTGGGCGTGCCCGCCTGCAAAGGAGTAAAACACGCGAAAACAAGCAGGCCGGTAAGGTACTTGGCAAAAAGGCCAGGACCGCTGGGACGTTGTCTTGTCCCTTGAACAGAGCGACCTTCTGATTCTGGAGCTTGCGTGGTGACCGGGGCAATGGGCTGGCTTTCAGAGTCCTGAGATGGCCCTGGGGCATCCGGTTCCTCGGGAAATGAAGGGGGCTGTTCAACAGGAAAAACCTGGCCACCCTGTGTCCCCTGAACAGGTGCACAAGATACCACAATAACCTGTCCAGGAGCGATCCAAGTCCAAGTCCAATGCGGTTGGCACTGCGGAAAAACAAGGGTGTAACCAGTAGGCACAAGGGATACAAGGGCCTCCTTGACCTGCCTGAGATCAACCCATTCGGCGCAAACCGAAAAACCGCGCCAACCTGCAACAAGCTGCCTCAGGTCAAGCACGCAATGGCAGGGCGGAGTACGGTCCGGCTGGCCGACTTGATCCCCAACGAGAACAATCGTTCGGCAAAGCCGCCCTTGGTGACAGACATCCAAGGGACGGGGCTGAACCGGTGTAAGATACAGTCTCTGGAGAAGAATATCAAAAAGCACAGCAATGTCAGACCTGTAAAAGGGTGCTCTTTGCGGCAGCAAGTGGTAGCTCCTGTTGATCATCTGAGAGATTAGGAGAAACCTGTCACCCTCCTCCTCCCGGTTCGTGGGGGGGTAGGGATCCCAAGGCAGGTGACTGGCAAGCATCCATTGCAGGGAAATGGCCATTTCAGGCCTAAAGCGAGCAGGCACAATGCGGACACAAGCACCATGCCACAGGGCACGCGGTTGGCCATCAGGAAATGGATGTTCATCGAGTGCCACATAGACATCTACCTCTGCTTGAGCAGAAAGCCCCGCAAGCTGCAGTAGGGCCGACCTGTCAACGATGTCTGGCACACACATGGCGAAGAACCTGCCATCAAAGTCAAAAGTGCTGAAACAGATCACCGGCGAGGGCACTTCCCATTCCGGAAGCGCAATCACAACAGCCCAACTGACGAACGGCTGTGGCACTGCAGGGAGGAGGCGTGGGAAACGAATACGGGAAGCTTCAACCCGACAAACCTGCAGCAAGTCGAGCGCCTCTGCGGGTGTTTGTGGCACCAGTAGGGTAAGGTTAACAAACTCGACCGGATAATCCGGTGAAAGGATGCAAAAGACCGTCTGAGCAAGAACTTCGGCATTGATGAGCTCGTCATCGGAGCTAAGGTCGGTATTCAGCGGTAGACCGCCGGAGGAAAACCGGAAAGGCCAGACCTCGCCTAGGTTCAATGTTGCATCCCTGGCTGCCTCTAAACGACCTTGGGCATAGGTGTTAGCACTGCTGGGCTCCTGCAACAACCTGGCAACGCGGGGACCTGTGCGGGAAAAGCGCTCACAGAAGGGAGCAAGGACAGTGAGGACATCCTCTAGAAGGCGGGTGACTATAGCAGCAGCAAGGACTGCACACAGCCAAAGGGCTAGAGTGGCGTCACAGCCGTGCTTGGCATCAACCTCGGAAGGTGGTGCACGGTCACGCATGGCATCACTAGCTCTACTGTGGCCCGCCATCTTGCGGAAACAAAGGCGAGCTGCAAAGACCCTATCCATGACGGATTCACACCCCCAAAGCTCGTGACGGCACCAGGGAGCGCAATGTTGCGGCAGACAATTTCCACTGAGGCAATCAAAGAGCTTACGCGGCATGCTAGCCCAGCTGTACTGCTTGAGGATAGAAGAGGTCAACCCGCAATCCGAAGAAGCCTGCTGTTTGGGAAGCTGGATGCTGGCCAACCAGCTGTAGTATCCTGCAAGGAGCGTAGCAGGCGCGTGGTGGCGGGGTGATCTGCTTCGCCGTCCCTGTCTAGGTGCGACTCCAGAAAGGGCTGCTGGACCATCCCAAGGCGGGACAGAATCCTCATCATCCCGGCCATGTCTATCTCTGTCATCTCCGCCAGCTGGCGGGGGGTGGTCGTCATCAGGCCTATCGTCATCGAAGAAGTCCTCTACAAACTCAACAATGATAGTCTGCCCCTGGGCAACCTGGAAAAGAGGACCCTCCTCTGAACTAGTGACCTCTAAACCCCGCGTGGATACAATGTAGCCAGCTGGGCAATGGGCCTGGTATCTGTTGACGAGATCTCGAACATGAACCTGACCACCCGGAAGCAGAAGCCACATGATACCGGTCAGGACACGACGGCCATCCAGAAAGAGCACAACACGGTCCTCACGCTGACGTGCAGGTGGAAAAGGCACCCTAGAAAGTCGCTCAGTGGCAACTAAGACACCTGAGGCAGGAAACCCATAGGCAAAATAGTCCAAGATCCTAGGGGAAGCACCGATAAGGGAGAGCCTATCCCCTGTTGTCTGCAGTGCCGTTGCGATGTCGTCGCGAAAGTGACTGCGACGACCGGCTTGGACAGGAAAGAGCTGAGGCATGCCATCGGTTAGCAACCAATGATGGCTGCCAGGGTAGCAATGAGGACCTGGGACATCGGCTCTATGGTTCCAGCTGTCAGTGGAGAGAAGCATGGTGGCAAGATCCTGGCCTGCTGGCACTCCGCACCCCGCCGGGACAATGGCAATCGTCATCCCTGATATGACGCTAATAGTATTGTGGCCATCCAGTGGGCGTTCAAGGCCATGAACATAGATGCTGACAGGGACATCTCGGTCAATGGCGGCAGCAGCGAGCAGGGACTCACGACCAACTCTGGGGTTGAGGACTGCGGCAAATATGCATTGATTGTACCTGCTACAGTCGATGAGCACGATGGCTTTGCCCTGTATCCACGCAGGAATGGCGAGGAAGGTGGCATAGTCACTCGTTGGCTGTGGGCTCGCTGGGAGCAACGTGGGGAAGTGCAAACTTTGCTCCGCCGGCCGCACAGAGTGAGCTGCTGCTGCAAGCTGGTTTACACCACAGGGCAGATGTACCTGAACCTCATGGACCTCCGGCACATACTCTGGCACGTAAACAAGTGCAAGCACCTTCGTGGTAGGTGGCTCTGGCCTCCGGGTCTCTACGGCTTGGGGGAAAGCGACACTTGCTTCATTCTCTGTGGTAGCTGCCAGAAGGCTGGACTGACGAGGCGGAGGTGCCACCGGGTAAGAGACCTCATCCGGCTGCAAGTGGGCAGGGGTAGCAGGCGCAACAGCAGTACCATGCATACCACTATTCCAACTATGGCTAGCAGGAAGAGTGGGATCGAAGTAGTCAAAGGTGGCACCGTCTACCTGAGAGTCGCATCCGGATGGTGCAACAGACGTTGCCATGACCTCCGCCTCATTTCTAACCTCAACTGGATGCGGGGATGCAAGGACATAATGTGGGTCAAATACAATCGGATCGGGTCGGGCCTCTGGGGACCCATGTGATGACGTTTCCGAGTCTGCATCCTGCGCGAAAAAGAGGAGAATGGCATGGCCGTCAACATGTAGGTCTGTTGCATGTCCTACTCCACCTACAACCCCTAGTTTATGCGAGTGCGGCAACTCAATGCCAAGATTGGCAACCAAACTGGGAAGATGTAGGACGGTTGTGTGTAGGTGTGCGACCTGAGGCTTCATGCCCAGGGGGCGTAGGTCCAGCAACACGAAGAGGTGCCGCATCCTCTCACGCATGTTGCTTTGTGCTTCTGCAGCGTTCAGCTCGTGCACAGCCGTGACAAAAGGACACACGTCCCCTTGAACATCGAGGCCGGGCAGGGCAAAGGAGCATGTCAATATGTTGTCAGGCAAAAGGCCAAACCTGTCAGCGATAGCCTGCTCAATGGTCTGACCTAACTGCATGGAGTACATGAAGTTATACCTGTTACCTCGAAAAAGGACGCAGGTTCCCTCATGTCTTGGTAAATTGGGGGCATCTCTGTGAGAACCCCACTGCGCTGCTGGTTGAAAGAGCGCATCGATACGGTATCTCGGTGGTGCCGGGGCAGAGCGCACGGCAACAGAAACAACATCCCCGCTCCGAAGAATGACCATTGCCTGAGGGGGCCATGGATGGCGATTTCCCCCTACATAGACAGAGAGGGCCTCATTCTGGTGACTTGTCAGAGGCAAAAGGTATTCCATTAGCTGTTCGTACGGAAGTCGCTGTGGGAGGGCCGTACAAAAATAGTGGCCACCTACCCTTGTAAGGTCCACTACAACAGCCGCAAAACCTTCATCACCCATGGTTCGAATAACGCTTGGAAAGCGTACAAAGTGCGCATAGTCATCAAACCTTTGCGGTAGCAGGGGAACCACTGAGTCGAACAGTTTGCTAGGCACACCCGGCGATTGCTCAAGGATCACCTCAACAACAGTGTGGAGCGGCTGGTGACTTCCTGGCTTGACAACAAGCTTTTGAGGCTCATAGTGCGGGGTGTACACATAGACAGTGAGCCAATCCGTAGCCTCATATCCTTGCTCCGGGAAAGAGCCGAATCTGTCCGGAACAAGGAGCCTGTCATCATCAGGGATGGTGTCCTCGTCCTCCCAAGGAAGGGGCGCTTGGGGCCCCCCAACATACGAAACAGGTTCCGTGGCCAACGTCCGCGGACGATGAGCAAGCGCTCTCTGGTCATTGGGCGGGTCGCCTTCAACTGGCGCGCGAGCCATTGCCTGCGCTCCCAAAGGCATCCAAAAAGCCGCTGCAACAAGACCTGGTATAGGAGACACACGGCCAGGGATACTGGGACAAAAAGCCGCAAGAAGGCTGAGCAGAACAGTGTGCCTCACCTTGCCACAAGATACTCTCGGATAAGCACCTTGCCGAGTACGCCCTTTTCTGTCTTTCCACGGGGACCAATCCAGCACGGGCTTGGCAGCAAGGGTAACACCAAGAGAGGCAACGACATTAACCTGCGTACCTTGCAATGGCAGCCCCAAGAGTCGTCCAAATACAAAACGGCCCGCGCGCCATGGACGCAACCAAAGTCGTAGCAAGGCAAAAAACACCAGCCCGAAAAGACTGCGTGCAAGTGCAACGACGGGAAGGCCAAAATCGCAAATGAAGTCCTGAAGCCACAAGAAACCAGGAGGAGACAAGGGCTCGACAGTCAACCTGAGAGAGCCGGAGGAGCTGCCTGAAGGAAAGCTCGGGCGCCGCCATTGGCCTGGAAGAACCGAGGCGTAAGTGTGAGTATGCGTGCCTGCTCCTGGTAGACACCCCAGAGCCACCGATGTGTCTTTTTGGCACTCAGGAGCAGGGCAAAAGGCGGCATGAAAGGGAGCCTCAGAACACCGTCGCAGAGCTCCCTTCTTGGAGAAGGCAGGAGATCCGGCCTCTAACCCACGCTTGGCATGCGACCCTGAGCCACCGATTCGCATTTTTGGCGCACAAGCTGGGCTTTCTACACTCCTGGAAAAACTGCTGCACTGAAGGCGCTGGAGGCCTGTGCATGGCGAGGGAAGGTAATAGACCTCAAGAGACCAATGAGATCTAAACCTCCGCGAGGAAGAGAGGGCAAAGGAGCCTGCAACTTCCTTCCCAAGTAGGGAGGAAGCACAAACGCCTCGCCTAGGATGAAAAGGGGCCGCAAGTCCAAAAAGGGAAGCCAGGGACGCTAACTCCGACGAGGTGCAGCCAATAAAAATGGCGCAATTGCACGTCCAAGCAGAAGTCCAAGCAACAAAAACTGGCAAACCCTGTCTGCTGACGGTGCTGCCGGCCCGACTATATACTGCCACAACACAATGCCACTTGTCCCTGTACGGTAAGGGAGCTTCAGGGTAGAAGGGAAGGGGACAGCCTAGGAGCTTCTGACCAAAGTAAGCACTCACACTATGTACAGAATCTACCAATCGGCAGGAAACTCTATACATAGACAAAGCTGTACCGGGCAACGGAAGTGCATGGGGAGCACAAAGAATCCCAACATCTTGCCCACCAGGGAGCTGACTGGATCGAGCAGTATCCTGCATCCCAAGCAAGGAGCTGTCCAAACCAGTCGGCCCTGCCAGGCGATGAAAAGGGAAACAATGCACCCAATCACTGCCGCGCCCGGACGAGGGTATCACTCCATCGTCTTGAGTTCCCCATCGGAACCGAACACCTCGTCTTCGTCCGGATCGTCGGAATCGTCGTCCAAGAGGACGGAGAGGGCCGAGGGAGCAACATGCGGGGTCGAGGCCGGCGGCGGATTGGTATTCATGACATGCTCCATCTCCTTCTGTCGTCTGGCCTCCAGCTTTGCCGCCAAGCCAGCCGCAGCTGGCACCTCGGCCTGTGGCGCATGGGCCATGGTGGCTTCCTTGATGCCCATGCGGGGTGCTTCCACCGACGTCGGCCGCCTTGCCGACCGTAAAGGCCTCTGCCCAGAATGTACTACCGGCGATGCATGTGATCC
>CAJNDV010002991.1:0-13942 GCA_905221635.1 Symbiodinium sp. CCMP2456
CGCCAATTGTGCGAATAAAGAAGTCTGAACACATTCTTTTGACAAAGCCAAGCTATGTTGATGCTCACTGGTTCACCGAAAGCCCCCTCAAGCCAACCAGAGTGTCGATTCAGAAGTCTGCGGAGTTGACGTCTGTCGACTGAGCGATGATACTGCAGCTTGAAAAAGAACCTCATCGGATGATGTTTCTTCGTGAAGACTGTAGTTGATGCAGGTTTCTGCTTCAACTCATGTTAGTGCACTTCCAAGGCAGCTGTTGCGTCAGACGTGACAAGGCAAAACGAATCAGTGAATGCCTACAGCCGCTATGTCGAAACAAGAAGAGTAGAAGTTGGACCGTGAAGACTCTAGGCAGTTTGGTTCACGGTCTCGGTTCGAGCTGCAGTGTCAAATGAAGCCCTACATGCGCCCCCGGAAGTTGTGATTTTCATTGAAAGGCGTCAATCAGGCAACCCAGCCGGGGAGCTTATTCCAAAGTATGCTTACCTACCTAGGAGGCCTCCCGAATGGCGTAATCGACGGCTCTAAACGCTGGGCCTAAGAAGCCCTCGGTTCCCCAGCAGACGCCACGTGCCCCCACGACAACTGGCCAGGTCCGTGGTTTCGACGCTCAGGCTCTATGTAGGCCAGGCCGGTCGAGGGTTTGACGCTGTTTTTCTGAGTTCGTCCTCTTAAATGGGTGTGGCCTTTTTGCGCTGGAAGATTTGTGGCCTCTTGATTTTGCAGTGTTGGTAGTTGGTCAAAGTCTTCAGGGGGCATCGTTGAGGTCGATTGTGCTTGCCCACATGCTGCACAAACCCGCATGAACCACCTTCCCTTCCGAGACGATGGGCTGCAGTGTCTCCAAAGACACTGTATCGCGTGGGACGCAGACGAAGTTGGAAGACTTCCTTGACGGTCACGGCATTCTGAAGGACTGCCACGAAACATACAGTACTTGGTGCTCGTTGTTTTTTTCAAAGGGCAGCTGGTTATGCTAGGTAAGCTGTGCTTGGTCGACTCGGTCGACGTCGAAGTCTGTGTGTGTGTGTGTGTGTTTGACAACCAGTTTTTCTACTCCTGCTTAATGTCATGCAAGATCAAGATCTCTTGACCGTGTCTTGGTTGGTTGAAAGTTGACCTCCATCATGCCTGTCAGAAGCGGTCCGACATGTCTGGCCACGTATCCTCAATCTTTTCATCTCGTGATTCTTCTGTTGCATAATGTGGTTCGACTTGTATCACATCCGCAGAACCGCCTCAAACAATGCCCACGCTCTTCAGCCCGGCACATTCCCTGCTTGCTAGTCTGTCTGTATCACGGTGGGAGTGAGAGTTTTCTTTGAGTTTTGGTCTTGGTGCACTTGTAGCCTTAGCCCTTTCCAGAAACTCTGCTGCATTCCCGCGCTTCGCAAGCTGTGGGCGCAGGAGAATCGGTCCCCCGTTTACCTTAGATTCCGGTCTTCTCTCAGCAGGCTTCGTTATGAACACCATAAGTACCATAAGCATTCACTGGCCGACTCCTGCAGGGAGTCCACCCATCACGGCTTCCGCCTCGTTTCTGGTGGCTGCTAATGACTTGAAAGACGCTGCAGGAGACATTGTACTTGACCCTCCAGGAGGAAGCCTCCATGGTGGATTCTTCACTACCTGGTCGCAGCATTGAGGCATTTTTGGACCGGTGCGGCGAGATCCCCAGAGCTTCCATTTTCGTTTGCGAGCATTGGTCCTTCAGCACGCTCAGCGTCAATTTTGTAGGCATGGCCCCTTGAAGCTTTCGATTTTTGGAGTCGATTTCCGCTCGCTTAGGCTTAAGGACTTCAATTCGCGATCTTGCCAAAGGGTGCCGTACGGACCGGCGTCCAAGTTCTTAAACTAGCGACACACCGAGGTGATGGGTGCCTGTATGATGGACTGCGTTTGAGCCTTCGCAGCGTCTACTTGGATGGCTACGGTCCTCTGCAGCTCCTTTCGGGTGCGTCAGTCTTGCGCGTGGACGTCCAGATTCCGGCCCTTCCGGCGCTGCAGGAGCTCCGGGATCGCGTCCTGGGCGGCGACTTCGAGCGAGATGTAAACGCGTTCGTCGGCGATCCTTTCCAGATCCAGATGGACAAAGCCAGGTTCCTGGAAGTTTACGAGCAAAGCCTTCTCGCTTTTGGGGAGCCTGCGCCGGAGCGTCGCGAGAAGTTGAAGGAGATGATAGGCCTACAGGACTCGTCGGCGAAAAAGCGATCTCCAGCCTTAGTAACTAGCTGCAACTAGCTACTAGGAGTGTTTTGGTGTTCTCTTCAGTTCACAGGAGATCCATCTCCGGCTCTCC
Organism: Symbiodinium sp. CCMP2456; assembly: GCA_905221635.1. Classification (NCBI taxonomy): domain Eukaryota; class Dinophyceae; order Suessiales; family Symbiodiniaceae; genus Symbiodinium; species Symbiodinium sp. CCMP2456. The sequence continues at coordinate 2,300 of CAJNDV010002991.1, forward strand.
TCGCCGAGCCTGGCAGCTTCCTTTCTGGACGTTCTCGAGGTGAGACCCTTGGCGCAGGGCTTGTACGTGGCTTCGACGGAGGCCAAAGTGTTGGATTTCGTGCAATGCTTGGCAGATCAAATTCAGAAGGACTCTGGCGATAGCACCTGGGAGCAGTGCAGGGCAAGGGTGAAGGACACCTTGTCCAGGCTCACACTTATCCATGCTCCATACACTACTCTTCTGCTTCCGGAGTTGGATGGCAACTACGTGTGCACGGAGCCTGTGTTCAACGTGGACGAGACCTTTGACTTTGGCATGTTCGAGGGAACTGAAAATGTCCTTTCTGAGTGCTTTGATGAGGCGGAGAGTATTTGGCTTTCAAGCATCTCTTCAGAGAGCCGATGGCTTCCGTCTGACCCATCACACCTGGCGCCCGAGCTCGCAAGCTCAAGCAGTCCTTCGATGTTGCTAAGCGCAGACGTTGATGAACGGACTGCAGCCTGCTTGGGCCTTGATGGCCCACCAGTCAAAACGTCCCTTTTTAGCTGCGACGACTGGAGTCCAGATTGCCCATGTGGGTTCACCTGTCCTGTGAATTTGCTGGAGGAAACTCTTCATTCTGCGCCGCCGAGTCTTGATGCGACAAGATATGTAAAGTACGCCGATCATGTCCTGAGAGCTCTTCGACATGTGGTGGAGACGTTTCCTGGGATCAGCTTTCAGCATCGCCTGGCATTTTTGGTGCCGGATAATGACTTTTGCGACAGGTTGAAGCCGCTTCTGCAAAAGCGTCTGCGGCACCGACTTCCACATAGGCGCCTCTCCCTGCTCTCTTTCGAGGAATCCTTGCGCACGCTGCGTTCTCTGCCAACCACTGTTTCTTCGGCGGCAGAGCAAGAGAGTATCGTTCTGGATTGCGTTGACAACGCAGATGGTTTGGGCAGTCTGATGGCGGTTTGTATTGGGCTGGATGCACCCAGAGGTGGTCATCCTGGTGGTATGCAGACATCCCAACTTTATCGGGGCATAAAGCATGCTCAACTTGTCGCGTACGTGGTGAATGAACGCTTGCCAGGTGGGTGGTTGCAGCTGTGGAGCGCAGACCAAAAAGAAGCAGGTGGCAACGAAGAGCCATTTGTAAATGATGCGCATGCAGCGGTTTGTGCTGCACTTGAGCTCGCAGAGGCTGGTCTGAGCTTTGAGGCAGGGCATTGCCAGATTTCTAGCATCGTCTGCTGCTGTGCCACCACCGCTTCAATTAAGAGGGGGCAGCTGGGCGGGTGGGAAAAACGAGATGCCCTGGACAGGCACCCCCTACAGAACGACACTGAGGTGCGAGTCTCACTGCGGAGCGAGTGAAATCCACGCCTGAATCTATGGAGTGGTGTATAAGATCGGGGGATTGGAAAACCACCCCCTTTAAACGTCAGTGCATCCTGCCTTCGTGCAGGCCAGATGTCAAACCTCCTGGTGCACATAAAGCAGTTCTAGAAGTTTTTCAGTTTCAGGTGTAGCTGCCTGCTGGACGGAAGATCGCTTTTGCAGGCGTCCTCAAGGGACAAGAAGTGCTCCGGACATGTTTTTCGAGGCACATCTAGCGTAGTAAAGAGAGTTTGTCTTCGGCCAAAACATATTCAGTTGAGCAAAGAGCAGCCTCGGTCCGCCGATTAACGAAGCCGTGTCCGGCGTTGCAGACAACCATTTTATTGCTGGTGCTGAGCCGAAGCAGCCTCCCCCTTCTGAAAGAAGCAGGCCTGCAGCACAGCTGAAGCACCGGAACTTATTTAAGCAGGAGCACCAGCAGGAATTGTCGTCGTGCGATAGCTGTAGTGGTAAAGCTAGTGTTATAGTAGTGGTAGTCGCACTGCCGCAGCATAGGGATGGTAGTGGTAGCGGCAGTGGTAGCCGTCGTAGTTAGTAGTAATGGTAAAAATTCTTTTTATTGTGGTGGTAGCAGCCATACTTGTAGTAGTCGTAGCAGCAAGGCGGTAGTATTTTTGCTAGTCGTCGTCGTCGTATCAAATCCTTTGGTGCATCAGATTACGTTTCTAGATGCGCAGGCCGGATGTTTGATGAATGATTCGTGACATTGCAAGCTGCCTTGCCCTGCCAGGTCTCCCCTGTTGTTGCGAAAAAGGTTGCATCACGAACAGGACTGGAAGAGGGAGAGATAGATAGAGAGAGAGAGAGAGAGAGATAGCGAGCAGGACCCGCCGGAAGGAAGGAAGGAAGAAGGAAGCGAGCGAGAGAGGGAGAGTCCGGTTGGATCATCGGTGAGGCGGCAGTTGGACAGGGATTGCCTGATTGTCTTCCACATTTGTGTGCGCTTCGTGGCTCAAGGGCTAAGGCTTAAGGCCGGGGCCAGCCCTGCCACAGATTTTTCTAGTGGCCTGATGGATGATGGGATGCTGAACTGCACGTTGCGGCTAGTCTTGCCATTCGCATCCGAGCATTATCGAGGAGAAGACATTGCGTGCTTGTAGCCACGGGAGTCTGCGGCCTGAGCCCTAGACTCTAGACGCCACCAATTCCCGAACCCGAAGCCGTGTGCAGCAAATCACTGCACCCTCAGGTCCCCAACCCCAAAGTCCCAAACCGCTCGAATCCAAACATCCACAAGCCTCCCCATGGCTGCTTTCGCTCTTCGGGGCGCCGGAAGTTTTTCCGCCATTGGGCAATGGCTTCTGGCTGTGGCGCCCTGTCGAATTGGGATCTTTGATAGTTTAGGAAAGGTTTCCGGCAGAGGCTGTTTACGTTTCGGTTTGGATGTTTTGCAGCACTGAGGTTATGCGTTTTTTTAAGTTTTGGGGTGTTCTCTTAGAGGCTTCTGGGGTTTAGGTCGGTCTTAGGCCTTCTAGGTTGCCAAGAGTGGCCGAAAAATGATTTGCAAGTTTGTTCATGTGCGTAGAAAGGAAGTTCGTTTTTTATAGTTCTATGGTGCAGTGCTTGGCCAAGGGCGACCGGAACAGCTGTCTCGGGGTATGGGTTCCTGGGGTTGGGATCCACTGGGTGCACCTGCCCTGCACACGAGATGTCATTTGCAGCAAGGTGATCTTTTCGACTCGGGCGACTTGGCCGAGAAGGAAAGAACGAATAGGGCTCTTAGGTCATCAGCCGGGAGCTCAGTCTCAACTCAGCAGACAAAACATGGTGCTTTTGTCGTGGTAGCCCCCTGCAGCACTTTTCCTGCTGCTGTTGTTGGCGATTCGTTTCGGTATAGTTCGGAACATGCACCGGGCCAGTGCACGAGACTGTTCAAGACAACTTGATGAAGCCTGGTAGAAGCCTCAGCCTTCCACACAGCCGGTGCTGCTTGGGTTCCGCGGGGCAGTTCGGATAAGCTGTCGCAACACACTGCGCCATGTCTTTCGTCAAGACACCGCAGAGCGGTCACAGGAAACCGCGAGGCAAGATGATAGTTGGAAGATAGCTGAAAAGCCATGACCTTCCGGAATTCAAGCCAAGGCAAGTGCCAACACATGGACGGATGAAACACAGCTCGGTATTCCTGCAGGGCGCAGATTCTTGGCCTTCGTTTGGAAGCATGAAGTGTTTGATTTCAGTGAAATTTGTCCACCATGTTCCTGTAGCGAGACATGGCATTTTTGCACGATCTTCTGAAACCCTGTGATCTCTGAAAGAGGGCGGGAAGCCTGTTCAAGGTCGCATTTTTCGTCTTTGCCGCAGGATGGCTTAGCCTCGTTGCTATCCCAAGCAGCCCTCTAAATGAATCAAAACTGCAGTTCGCCAGTTCCATACACGAAGAACGACCAAAGGCTCGTTGGAAGATGCGAAGCGTAAGTCGTTTTCGGGTTCATAACCTGAGCTTGAAGTGTTCTGGTGTCCTACTTGCAATTTTCATGGATACAGCAGTTTGAGACAACCCTAAGGGTTGTCCGTACCTCTTCACGTGCTGTAGCCGGGAGCACCTGAGAGTGGGGAAGCGCTTCTTCGGAGAGTGCATGGGTCGATCCAACCTGGAACTTCCATCCGAGCCATAGAACCTGAACCCTAAGCCCCACACCGAAAGCCGAAGCCCTAACCTTAGAGGCGTCGTGACCTGAGCGCATGGCTTCCTCCTGCTTCGAGTCCTTCGTGTCAGCATTGCTAACAGGATGTTTTTTTCACCACTCACCTGAAGGGTCGAAACCCAGCCAAGTCCTCAACCCTGCGCTCCATACACTTCCATACCCTAGAAACAGCCACCGGCTTTGCTGAAGGCCCGCATGCTTCAAGACCAGTTCGGGACAGTCTAGGCGGTTGACTGAGGCGAGCACTCTATGGTGTGGGATTCAACGGGCAACGGCTGCCTGATTGCAGCCAGAAGCTTGGAGCAACTGACAGAAAGCCTTTCTGGCAGGATCCTGAGGCACAACCGCCTTAAATGCCCATCAACAATGAAGGCAAGCGAGAGCCTCTATGTGTGATTGGTGCTAGCAGGGCCGGCGCTAGTTTTGTTTCGGCCCATATGGCGCAAGCCGCTCGTGAAAGCTGGTGCCAGTGTTTCTTTGTGCATCCTAGAGCTTTGGGACAAGCAGACCCTCAGCGATGGAAAGTCAGAGGACAGCTGTGGGTTATCACTTCCCTCATGTTACGTTTGTTGTTGAAGCCTCAAGTATCAGTTCTTCTTGCCGCGGGCTGCTGCTTGTTGGATAACAGTCTGAGAGTTGATAGCTTGAGCCAGGTTCAAAAAGCCAGATGGCCCAAACAAACCAGAGGAACCCCTCAATCCATTCAATTACTTGACTCTTCGACCGACGAGGTTTTCTAGTCTTCGGTGGCAACAAATTTCTCAACGCCAAGTCTGACGAGCTCTATTTCTACAGTGCCGGAACGATGCTCGGACTGAGAGAGAGGTGAAAGAGGCATGGATCATGACAGGGAATGGGAAAAGATTTGGTAGCACCAGGCACCAGTGCTACAGATTTGGGGCTCGAGAGCCTTGACTTGCGGATAGGAAGGGGTTGAGGATCTGGAATGGTCTCCTCTCCTACGGCAATGCTTGCAATTTGTCCTGGTGACTTTTGGCCCGAGCCCATACGGAAGGATGTGTCGACTTCAATTAACCATCTCATCAAACCCTTTTCAGTCCTGCTTTGTCGTAGCCTGTTTACCCCAGGGACAGCTGGTCGACGAAGGCGTCGGGGCCGTCAGCAAGGCCCACCTGTCATAAGGGCTTTGAGTTTTAGCGTCTTCGGGCTGGGCTTGGCCTTTGGTACAGTTTGCGGTTGTCGGAATCTGTGAGGGCGAGGTTTCCGGACTCCAGAGGCCCGGCCAGGCTTGAAACGCCGGTGTTGGCAGCCCTGAAGTTGAAACGGCCCGGCTTGAAGCTAGTCAGATGCCCTGTAGTTTGAAAAGGGGATGCCTGGATGTGCCGTACGTTTCCACATGCAGGATATAGATATGGACTTGTGCACGGTAAGGCCTAGCGCTGAAACAACCGCCGTATCGAGCCATGAAGGGGAATTCTCAACGTCCTATTTCCAAAAAGGCTGTTTTCTCCAAAGTGCCAGCTACGGAAATTGGCTGCAGCAGGTACCGCCACTCTGCGGTGCTAGACCCCGCTGCTCGCACAATGTTCCCTGGAATCGGAAGAGATTTGATTTGTTAACCTAGAGTTGGTCGGAGTTTGCATGCGATTAGACAGGCTCTGGAGTGGGACGCTGGAGTCTTGCGGTCGGTTTACTGTCGTTGGGGTTTACGACTGTGTTTTGTCCTGTGGAGAAGCCAGAGAAGAGACATAGGAAGAAGCAGATGAAGAAAGAAGGAGAAAAAGAAGAAGGTAAGAGAGAGCGAGACCCACAGGGGAGGAGGCAGTGTCCCGGGTCACAATCCGTCTCTTAGGCCCTGCCGAAAGAAAGAAGAGCCCCAAGCAGACCTTCAACAGAGGGCGCAGGCCCTACGAAAGAAAGACTTAATGCGAGCGAGGCTCCTTCCTTGCGGCTTGATCTACGTAGAGGGCTCGAAGAGACCTGCCGTGGCTAGTCCAGTCCAGACCGGTCGACCAGTGCAGCAGGACGACGGTAACCCATCTTGCGAGTACAAGTTACTGTATAAGCGGCAACAGAGCTACTGCCAATGCGGTTTCTCAAGGGAGGAGACCGGTAGGCCAGCTCAGGTACGATTACGCTTGCTCTAGCAAGTCAAGACATTGCAAAGCCCTATGCTGCACCACAGTTCTGCACAAGCATGCAAACAGTGCACATCTCGCAAGCAGACGTGCGAATGCGAGTGCCGCCGTCGGCTCAAACGGTGACAAGTACAAGCATCAGCACTAGTCGAGTCGAGCTACCGGCTACCCGTGCTATGAATGCGGATGCTGCTGCTCATGCTGTTGGTGCTGCTGCCTCCACGAATTATCAGCGCGCAGAGCATGCCAGAACCCCGTGAGAGGAACTGTCAGCAGAACGTGTCACGGAGGTATGTCTTTGCAGGGGAGACCAGCAGCAACACCTTGAACGACCTCCACCGCTACGACATCGCTCTCGACTCATGGACCGAGCTCACAGGCCCCGCCACGCAGAATTCTAGCAGGTCCCAGGGCATGAAGAGTTTGGCGGAGCAGTCTTCGATGGTCGGGGCGGCAAGTAATCCTTGTCCAGGTCGGCATCATCACATATGAAGATCTTCTCGAAGCTAGCGCATGATCTCCTTAAATGCAGTGAGAGGCCCACTCCGAAATCCCAAACTCACTACGGTAAGGATGTCCCCCGGCCCCAAAGGAGGTGCTGAACGAAACTGGCAACACAGGCTCATTCTCGCCAGACTCAGCGAGGATTTGGAAACATTCGTATCTCACTCATGTCACGTTCTCAACCATTTTCTGCTGTGTTGAGTGCTGTCTCTTAACACATGCGTGGAGGTCAAGACCATGAAGAAGACTCACGGCAGAGTTTCTTCTTGTTGCTCCTGCAGAGGAACTGCAAGTAGCTGAAGTGTTTCCAAGCCAGTACGGCTGTTGTTCTCCTGTTGCAGGTACCACAGGGCGTTCGCGCCACACAGCGATCTGGGACGAGAGCGGAGACAGGATGATCGTCTTCGGAGGCCATCGGCTGTACATTTCCATTCCTTTTGAAGTTTGCATGTGGAGGCGTCACGCAGGCCGTTTCGGCCTACGATTCCGTGTGACTTTGGGCTGTTGTGACGTGGTGGCGGCGGTCATCGAATCATAACAGAATCCGGGTCAAAGGAGATGATGAAAGCAATGCTCCACCCCTGATCCTACCAGGCTTGGACAGCTCATCGAGCCTTGGCGGCTGGATAGTTGGAGATTCGGTTCGTGGCTCTCTCGCTCAAGTACCAAGGAACTCCGGAAATAAGGACTGCTGTGAGTGAAAGATCCGGGTTCTGATTGCTTATGTGTTTGCGCCATCAGCATAGGCCAGTTACTTACAGTCTGTTGTCATCCTGCAGCAGCCTGTTCTGGCCCTACAGCCATGACGAACCTGAACCCCACAGTGCCGAGGCCATCAACGTGGAACAACAGTCCCCTACCCAGTACAACTTGGCGAAAATGCGGCTTCTTCAACCCCCAGAACACGCAAAAGTTAAGCTTAAAAAGTCAGGCCTAAACTATAGATCCCTCCGAAGTCAAACCAAGTCGCCTCCTCGTCCGAAGCTTCCAAGGAATCGCTTGGGGAGCCTGTTGATCTACGATCGTGCGACTGATGCATGGAGCACGCTCGCTGCAACAGGTCCAGCGGCCCGGGAGGGGCATGTCGCCGTCTGGGATCCAAGCAGCCCTTTGGCAAAGACTGTGCTAAAGGCTTTTCGTCGCTTATGGTGCGTGGCTAGCGTCACAAATTCGTTTGCCTTTGCCAGCATTTCCTTCGGTCCGAGAAATCACTGTGTTCCCTTGTTTAGTTGGTCGGGTTAGTTACTAAGCTCAGCCAGGCCAGGCCAGACGTCCGTCGCCATTAGATGGAAATCAATAGGTAGGTCGTTGCTTGGCCAGCCAGCCAACCGGCTGTAAGGTCACAGAATGCTGCAGCTTGCCTGCACTGTGACAGCTTTACGGCTCTAGGCTGTTGGCTTCAGAGCTTCGGGTGGAAGGCGTTGAGCGAGCTTCTGAGGCCCCCGAGGAGTCGACGGGCGCCAAAGCTCCTCCCTAATTGAAACCAGGGCGGTGCGACTTTGTCAGCTGGGCGGGTGGGGAAACAGATTGAAGCCAGCTCTGGGACTGCGAAGCCGCGAACATGCAGGACACCAGCCCAGCACAGAACGTCACACAGCCAGTATAGAATCTGACTGCTGGTCACGTAGGGACATAGGTTTAGCCCCCCAGGCCTGCGCTCAATCAGGGGCTTCCAGGGTCACATGTGGAGGTGCCTTTAAGAGACAGCCGAGGATGTGCTGCGGGCTGTCGGACGCCGCAGCTGTGCTTAATTGCCTCCCATCCAGGGCCCAGGATGTGTTGCGGTGTTCTGTCCAGCAGCCACCTAGCCGACCTGTCCCAGTCAGAAACTGGCAGGTGAGTGAGAGCTTAACTCAGGTTTTTTGGAGGGACTAACCTCCTAGCTGTCTCAGGCAGTGTTTAGGAGATTCTTTGTGGTTAAGGCTTTAGGGTCTCTGCCATTCAGGTTTGAAGCAGGAAGACAAGGGTTTAGCCAGCGTTCGAAGCAGAAGCAGGGTTTAGCAATCAAACCTGCCGGCACAGGACTGGAATTGGATTCGGTAGGCCCGAAGCCAGTCAATGCACAAAGGATAAGGGCGCCGAGTACGACTCGGCTCAAAGGCAGGAAAACACCAGTACCACCATAGCCATATCTAGACCATCGCCAGCACGGCCGAAACCGCGAGAATGTTGTTATAGATCATGGCAACATGTAAGAGTCCGTGTTATCAGTTCTTGGATGAGAGAACCTGTCGGAAGGGGGGGGCTGGGGCCTTGACTCAGACCAGGTTGAGTTTTAGCACGCTTGCACACTTGCTTCTAGGTCATGGTCAGAAAGCCTTGTCAACAAAGAAGAAGCGCCACACTCAGGCGACGCTGGGTGATCTCTGGAGCTACGACGGCGCTTGGACTCAGCTCTCCCCGTCCGGCAGCATCACCGCCCGCAGGCACAAGCAATTGAGCCACGGTTTCCGATTCAGGGCCTCCGTGAGAGACATAGGAAAATAGGATGGCAGAGAGAATGCAACCGTTTAAGAATCACACTATCGGTGCATTCTAGCCAGTCAGCCGCGATGCGTTGCGAAAGCCATGCAATCACCATGTTCTTGAAGAGCAAGACGGCCCGAGCCCTCCTAAGCCCCAAGCCCCAAGCACCATTCTGTGCCAGGTATGCTTCAGCTGTTTGGGACCCAGCGGCCCAAGCAATGCTGGGCTTCGGTGGCCGAGGAAGCTCCCTGCTGGGCTCGCTTTTCCTGTGCCCGGGCGCGAAGATCAAGGAGTTGAGGGTTGATGTGTTTGGGGCCTACAGTTTTGCCACAGTGATGAGAGGTCTTTAGGAACTTGCCCCAGCGCTTGGGATAGTCGAGCGCGGGGAGGATGGACGGCTTGGCATAGTGTTGGCAGTCATTGTGCACCATGGTTTAAGGATTCACGAGACCACACTTCGGGCTGCAGGATGCTTCAGTGTTCACGCCGGCTTGAGGCGAAGTAGCTGGCGGGTTGGGGGGATCCATCCAACGCGCGGTGCACCACAATGCGAGCTCTCCCCGCAGTGCAGTATCCGCAGTGACGAAACGAATCGTCAAAATGCTGGGCGGGGCTGGCGCTATTTGACGAGGACTGCAACGCAGTTCGTTTCGGAAACGGCTTAGTGTTGTCAGTCTGTGAAGTCGGAGCATTTCCTCAAGACTCCGTCACCTGATATCAATATATCAAGCCTGGGATTTGCGCATGGTTCGATCGAGAGCTATGAAGGTTGGGTCGGGTGTTTGACTGATCACGTCCTTGTTGTCTTGGGAATCCCTCTCTGACGAGTTACAGCACAGCTTGTTGATGCCCCGTGCTGACATGATCACAAACCCTGATAATCGCGGAAGTTACGGGTGAACCGATAGGCCATAGGCCGCTTAGAGTATATCTTCCTATCCCGGAGAGTGAACAACTTCAGGTATTCCAGCACTGCCGACAGCTGGAGCGAGTACACTGAGTCAGGCCCCGGCGCGCAAGAACAAGGCGCACCCTGAGAATGGAGAGTTCGGATTTTGTTGCTTTTTCAGTCAAGGTCAGGTTGTGTGTTGTGCGATTTTTGAAGAGAATTGTGTTGTGCTCTGCGGTGTGCTGCCCAGGTTGTTCGTTCTAATTAATCGGCCACCGAGCACATCCAAATGCCGAAATTGCATGGTAGACGCTTTTTACTCTAATGCTGGTCGAAGACTCTTTGCTGAGGATGTTGTGAATAAGGGTCCTGAGCAACCGGGCCTTGTGAAGTGCCGGTTTAGCATAAACGCATTGGCCTGCACGATCTGTTGGGTAGAGTGCTGTTCAATTCCGGAAATTGCGCGTGAATTATGACAATCTAGGAGGCTGTCGTAACCGGGGCACTTCAAAAAGAGCCACCAAGCCTGTCCAAATCGCTTAAAGCTGAAACCTTCGGCTGTGAAAAACATTAACCGACAAGCAGAAAGGTGCTGTAGCTTGGGATGAAGGGAATCGGCGACTCTACACCTATGCGGGCAAGGACTGGTTTGCAGCTTGTCGTAGGGCTCAGTAGCGTGTAGAGGTTTTGTCTCGTTTTGAGGCCTTGTAAACTTGTAATGCTGTGAGGGTAGCAATGGCTTTCAGGGCTCGGAGCCTTGCTAGCCCGGGTTGCTGGGCTATAGAGCAGAAGCATGCAACAGTCTGTGGCGGTGGCGGCTCACTGCAGAATCTTGAAGAAGCAAGCCTGCCCTGCAAACGTCAAGAAGTGCGTAGCTCGTGCCGACTCCTCTTGGAAGGATTCCTTGGGTGGCCTGCTGGCGAAACTCTGGCGCTTGGATGCCTCGCACACCTCCCAGACGAGCACCAGCACCCAAGATGAAGTAAGGTACTTGAATCGACACAGAATTACGAAAATAGCGTGCACGTCGTTGTAATAGGTCGTACTTTACAGTCATGAGGGCATGAGTGCACAGGAGAGGGAGAGGAATTCCTCATAGGCGAAAGTGGTCTGCATTGTAGATCAGGTATGACCTGTTATGATGATCAATCCATTCTGACGTATGGCCGGAGCCAATAGAGGATGACAGACTCCCGAGCAGGCGGTGCTTCACGAGATTTCTTACGTATGAAGTGCTACGATGATATTTGAGAGCGCGGCACTGTACTTTCTGAGAATCTGGCAAATTTCTTGACAACGCGAGGCGTGCTTTGTCAGTATTCAAGTTTTGGATTTCATGGTTAAGCTTCAACATGCCGCATGTGCCAGGGCTGTCGGTTCTGGATAGGGACCAGACGGATCTTCGATTTTCGCATTTGATACATGCTGGAAGCGACAAAAACTGCAGCGTTTCCGGAACGCCTTCAAAAAACTAATGCCAGAAAAAAGACGCCACGACCACCACCGCCACCATCACCAGGACGACGATGATTGGAAACCACAAGGAGCAGTAGTAGTAGTAGTAGTAGTAGTAGTAGTAGTAGTAGTCGTGGTGTTGGTAGTAGTAGCAGTAGCAGTAGCAGTAGCAGTAGCAGTAGCAGTAGCAGTAGCAGTAGCAGTAGCAGTAGCAGTA
>CAJNDV010002991.1:14042-27359 GCA_905221635.1 Symbiodinium sp. CCMP2456
GTAGTACTAGTAGTAGTACTAGTAGTAGTAGTACTAGTAGTAGTACTAGTAGTAGTAGTAGTAGTCGTAGTCGTAGTCGCCGTCGTAGTAATAGTAGTAGTAGTAGTAGTAGTAGTAGTAGTACCAGTAGTAGCAGCAGCAGCAGTAGAAGTAGAAGTGGCAGTAGTAGCAGTCGCAGTTGGAAGAAAGATTGGTAGTGGCAGTAGTAACAGTAGTAGCAGAAACAGTAGCAGGAGGAGGAGGACTGAGTAGGAGTGAGAGGAGGGGTGGGGGCGGGAGTGGCAGTGGCAGCAGGAGTGGAAGTTGGAGTTGGAGTGGTACTGGTAGTACTGTAATAATACCATTAAGTAGCAGCACTGCTGCTTCCACTGCCTGCTGTCTCTTCGGGTTTTCATTAGGGTAGTCTCTCTCTCAGTGTTGATGTTAAAAATGCTTGATTGTTCCCTTACTGTAGCCGTCGTCGTCGTCGTCGTCGTCGTCGTCGTCGTTGTTGTTGTTGTTGAAGTCATGTGCAGTCTCCATTGTCCCAACAAATAGGACAGTGATGACGATGCCGACCGGGTTTAATGTCAGCCTCCCAGGTAGCAGCACCTCTACAAGCATTACGAGAACATCGAGTACCTCCCTCACTTCTTCTGCCACAACGTCCATATCGTCGACTTCCATTTCCTCGACAACATCTATCTCGTCATCGAGTGTCTCGTCCTCCACCACAGCGTCTTCTACCCTTTCTTCAACGCAAACTTCGTCCACGACAGAGTCGCAAACTATGACGGTTTCTTCGTCCTCGTCCTCATCGACGGTCTCAACCACGGAAACTGCTACTCAGACACAGACAACCATGTTTCAATCATCGACAACAACATCGAAGACATCTTCCGCTACAACGACGCAGACAACCACGTCCCAAACATCTACAACAACATCGCAGACATTGTCTTCTACAAAGACTCAGACAACGACCTCCGAAACATCTACATGGACGAGCTCCACATCCACGACTGCATCGGAGACATCTTCAACAGCCACGACAGAGACTACGACATCTGCAACCTCCACACGGACAAGTTCCACGTCGAGCACTGTGTCTCGAACATCTTCAACTGCTTCCTCACAGACCGTCACTACAGGAACATCCACGCAGACGGGATCCACAACAACATCCGTCACCATGTCATCGACAACTTCCACCACTTCGACGATGTCATCGACAACTTCCACCACTTCGACGACCACGTCTGCGACGTCGTCTTCAACATCGACAAGCACGCTAACGGCCACAACTTCTTCAGCCACACTCACGGACTCAACCACGTCAACAAGTAGTGCGACCGCTACAGGGACGGTTTCAAGCACCTCCTCGCGTTCCCGAACCGAGACAGTGACTGTTTCAGAAAGCCTGACATCCACGGCGTCTACGACCTCCACGGTTATGCGAATCGTCACCAGCACGACAACTGATGCCTCTGCAACTGTATCGTCATCGACTTCGAGCAGCACAGCGCCTTCGAGCACCACTACGGCCAACACGGGCACCACGACGAGCTCAAACAGCAGCTCTTCCAATCAATGGCAGCACTGGCATCAGGAACGCACAGGTAGCAAGAGCTCAACGCTAAGATTACACTGTCTAGCATCCGGTAGATCTCGATAGCTAGCACTGTGTGAAAACATGGGTTGTGGATGTTTGTGGCATGTCAGAAGATGTGTAAGCACGCAACTGCCAAGTGCCCGAGCTGCTCCGACGTGTACTCGGGCTAACGCCCGCCTACGTAGACACCACAGAAGCGCAAGCAGACCTGAGTAGAAAGATCCAGCGTGAAGCCTGGGAGTCATTCCGTGGTCGTTCACACCCTCAAAATAGCCTAAATCGTTGACGTTGCAAAGCCAAAGAGGATGAGCTCGAGTGCCCCCCCGTCTTCTTCAGAGCAGCCTGTATCAACAGAAGTGCCCAGACTCTCTGTCTCTCTCTGCAGGCTTAGGGCCGAAACCGGCCTGGCCCTGCGTCAGGTCCGTTGGGGGCGGAGATCCTACTTGGCGAACTGGAAACCGCGGAGAAGGGACTTGCCAGGCAGTCGAGGGCTGGGTGTTTGCAAGATTAAGCAAAAAAAAGCATTGGGTAAGTGTTATAGACGCAGGGATGAAGACTCAGGGATTCCAACGGTGAGATTGGGGCTGTTTGCGCGGACGCGGGCCCTGCAGAGCATCAGGTTCTCAGGATGTTTGGCTTTCGAAGAGCATTTCATGAATTCCAGGTCCCGACTTGATGAAGCCGTCCTGTTTGATTGTGTGACTCACCAAGTGGCGGATCGCTCTGCGAGGCAGCTGCTAGCGACGCTGGACCAAAACAGCACGAATGCCTCCGACGGCATCATCGCGGAAGCGGTTGCGCAGTCAGACCTTTGACAGCGCTTTTGGAGGAAGAGTTCAGGTTGTAGAGCTTTTTATGGACTTTAAAGCTCACGAGTAGCCCACGGGGCTTTTACAGTTTCGGATGAAGGGGTTCAGCGTCGGTGTGCTCTGCTACTATGGAGATGAGACCGGCAGACTGTTGGTTATCGTTGCGCATGCTTTCGGTTCTTGCTGTGGTGACGGGCGCGGCCTATGAAACCCATTGCTTTCAGGTGAATCTGCCTGTGCTGCACCCCGGAACCAGTTCTTTCGAAATTTCATCCCGTCTGCTCGTGGTGCACAGACCCCAAAGCTTGAAAGGCCTAGGTCCGAGGCCTCCGAAGCTGCTTTGGGAGCTCGGTGGTTCGACTGCAGGGATTTTGGGGCTTCCGTGGCTTGGGGCAGAGGGGTTTACCGGTCAGAGTTTCAGATTTTCGGAGAGCACCAGAAAGGAACTGGCCATCACGCGGACGCTGGCCTTGCACCTCGGCCGAGGTTCAGCCGGCGAGGCTCAGAAAACCCGACGGGATTCGATGCTAATTCTCTAGGTCCTTGGAGCTTGAAGGTGCCTTAAATGCACAGGCAAGCAGTGTATTTGTGGATGTGCCACGATGTGCATCTATGCAAGCGCAGACTTGTCTATTTGTCCATATATCTGAATGCATGTGTCCCGGTATGCTTGTCAGCTAGGTCGTAGTGCTAACGATTCCATTAGAGGATACTCGACGGTTGAAGTTGCCCAGTGAAGGTGGAGGTTTCAGCACACAGCACTTTAGTTGACTGGTCATGGATGTTTTGGGCTTGCAGATGTCGAGGGGTCATAGCTCGGAACCGGCCATGGTCAACAGCCCCAGAAAGCACGACGGAAAATAGCGGGCCATGTCACGCCCCTCACTACAAGCCCGGCAGACCCTCTTCCTAAATCGAAGCCTTCGAAGCCTCAACCCTTGAGCTCTAAGCCTCTAAGCTCCAAGCGCCAACTCTCAGCTTTTCGGCCCCGACGTGCACGTCCGTGCCGAGGGACAGCGACATCCTGCAGAGCCTCGGCCGTACCTTGCGGGTGCAAGGCCAAAACGCCAGCAGCTTGTCTTCATTTCGGATCAGCGAGCTGTTTTTTGGGGTCTTGTCTTGCCTTGGATCGGGGCTTGAGGCCCAGGGCTTGTCGTTTCGTGTCAAGCAAGGAATGGAATCATTAGGGCATCAGGGTTCCCGAAGGTGCTGCAAGACGAGAGAAGGCTGAGCAGCACAGTGCCAACGTAACTATGGCAAGTCGCGTTAGGACCGTTAGGGCGACAAGTCGTCGTCTCACACAGGCAACAGGCAGGCTAGCAGGCACCCCAGCTCGGTTCAGTGCGCGGTACTTAGGCACATCCCGGAAGACTGCGGTCTTCGCTTCACGCAAAGAGTCGTGTGAGACAAAGCCTGAGGAATCCCCTTCAACTCCTTCCCTCTCTCATGGTTCCCATAAAATTGAGAGACGAGGCTTGGAGATTCCACCCATCGTCGTCTCCCAGGTGCGGCGTCTCTGCATCCTGCGAAAGGTCTTTGCTTGCTTCGAAGCCGTGTGTTACCTCCAGAAACCCTGAAAGTGACACCCAGAAGCCGAAGCCCAAGTTTGCCGTGCAGGCGGCGGATGCCTCGGGCGTCCAGGCCTTCAGTATCCTTCAGTCACACAGACTTTGGGGCTGTCATCCGCATCCCTATCCCAATGCTTGTCGCCTTGTCGCTATCGCGATCTGGCGCTCTCGCTGTCGTTGGGCGATCGCTCCTCCATCGCTATCGCTATCACAAGTCTTCTCTATCTATCTCTCTCTGTCTCTCTGCGTCTGTCTTTATCAATGTCTCTGGCTCAATCTGTTTCTCTCCATCTTTTCTCTGTGCCGATCTATCTGTGTATCTCTCTCTCTCTCCCTGTCTGTCTTTCTGATTGTCTGTCTGTCTGTCTGTCTGTCTGCCTGCCTGCCTGGCTGGCTGGCTGGCTGGCTGGCTGGCTGGCTGGCTGGCTGTCTGTCTGTCTGTCTGTCTGTCTGTCTATTTGTCTATCGGTCTCTATCTGTCTATCTGTCTGGCTGTCTATCTATCTATCTGTCCATCTGCCTATCTGTCTATCTGTCTATTTGTCTATCTGTCTGTCTGCCCTTCTGCCTACCTGTACATGCATGTAGCTGGTTCCAGATGCTGATACGCATATCCATGACATGAATAAAGGCTCAAGAACAAGGCGAGGTGATGAAGTAGTGTGTGCATATGCCGACATATACGTGCATGGTTTTGAATATGACTATGACTATGAACATGAACCGGTTGTGTACGTATGTACGTATGTATGAATGTATGAATGTACGTATGTATGTATGTATGTACATGTGCATGTACATGTATAGGTCTACCTCCAGTATGAACATGACCAAATACGTGACCGTGGTGTTGAGGAGTTTTTTGGGGCAGTCAGGGGTTGAGGGTGTCTTGCGGCTTGAGTGGCATGCGTTTCTGGCCTGGCCATGGGAGTTCAGCGCCCTTAAGCTTTTACTTCCTTCAGTGAGCCCAGAAGTTGAGCTCAAAGCCCGAAGCCTTTTCGTAGCCCAAAGCCATGGAGAGCCCTCAGCCCGTTGCGTGCGCCCATTTAACTTCAAGCACTCGCATACTGATGGCCAGCAGGACGGCCTGGTCATTCTCAGCTTCTCCGTGGGCGACGCGGATTTCGCGGCAGAGCTCGCTGGCAATGCCGCGGCAGAGGAGAGGGGATCGTTGCAATGCACTATTGCGTCTGTTTGGCTCTGCTGCGAGACATGTGATGGAATTGGAAGATTTCCCTGACGTTGCACCTCTCAATCTGTGCGCAAGACACCTAGCGCTTCACCGAAGTGCTGAAGAAGCAATTCCCTTTCAAGAACACTCTCCGCAAGGCTCTTGACGGTTTGTTCGTGGAGCCCGAATTAGCAGAAAGATGTTGCCAGGCAGAGAGCTTGTCGGCCTTTGGTTAAAACCTGCGTTGGAACGCCCAAAATCTGGACTATGTTCTGTGAGGCCCGGGGATTCAGGATCATGGTGCCGTTGTGACCAAAATTCAACGAAACTGCGAAATTCAAGCTCTGCTTGCCTTCCTTGCACGAATTAAAAGTCCAAATTCTGCCGACGACGCAGAACAAAAATCGTTCGGTCACGGAAACCAGTGGGGGCTTGAACCCTGTTAGGGGAGGAGAGAAAGAAAGAGAAAGAGAGAGAGAGAGAGAGAGACAGATAACCCGTGGAACAACCCACAGGTCCTGGGGGAAGACACGAGCCATGACACCACCAACCAAGCCACACCACCGACCACAGCAGCAGACACGACAGGCCCCACCAGCCAGCAACCCAACTGGCTACCTCCGCCTGGCACCGGCCCACTTCCATTGATGCACCAGCACGAATACATGCACTGGATCGCCAGTGGCCGCCTTCCACAAACTTACCTGGACCGGGTCTGCACACCCCCTCCCACGCCACCCACTCAACACCCACAACCGGACCAAGCCTCCGCGCCCGTCAACCTTACAAGCAGCCAACCGCCACCGCCACTCGACCCACTCCAGCCACAAACACAACCTCCCAAAAGCTTTGGCTCCCAACCCCCACCAACCTTCGCCCCTACAACACCAAGTGACCTCGCGGGGGACGACAACCAACCAAAGTGCGAACCAGAGACCGCACCATCCAGCTCACCAGATGAGACCAGTGACACCTCCGATGATCCCGACAGCACACCCACCGAACAACGACCACCGTGGGAGCGACCAGGCGCCGGGGGATCACCCCCAAAGCCAAACCTCGTAGCGCGGGACACGGATCCCAAAGAGTGGGCAACAAGCAGGGCAAACACAACTACAAGTGGCGATCAAGATCCGGGGGAAGCGTCCCCCGGCACCCGGGCCCCCAACCACAACACGGCCCCGGATGGGGAATCCTCGCCGAAAGAGCGCAGCCGCAACCGCAACCACAGACCCCGCCCCACAGACTGGCAGCAAGGCAGACAACGAAGCACGCGACCGCCACAACCAACGCCACAACCCATACGAGGACGACACTGCCACAGCTTCACAGCCACCCACTTCTCCCTCACACCCCACAAGCATCTTCACTGAAGACGAGCTTCGAAACCAACACGAGTGGTATGAGGCACAGGAGGGAACGTTCCAGGGGGAGATCCCTCCCGAAATGGACTGGAGCGAACCACCACCCTCCTCCAACCCCCCGGAAGACACACCACCACCACTGCCCACATCCGGGGGAACCAGCGCTACCTTCACCCGCCTCACCCATGGCTGCTGGGAGGTCCACATCCACGCCACTAATCCCTCAACACCACCCAGAAGCAGCAGCAGCTCCCTAAGGCCTCGACCGAGCCCCCATCTTTAGTCGGGGGGGAGCAGAGCCCGATACGCCCCCATGGGGCCCCCCGACACATGGCTCCTGATCGTTATCAGTGTCCCCGCCCTCGACGAGTTTGAACCAAACAGCATCCTCCTGGCAGAGGGGGATAAATTCCGTATTCACAACACCCCCCGCGGCTGGGCCCTAACAGTCGAGGCACTCGTCAACTCTGCAGCGCGCCAAGCCCGGAGCACCCCGGACACACCACAACCAGCAGGACTTCCCGCAGAAGCAAACCACAACGACAGCTCCACAAAGCCCACGAGCACCCCAAGCCACCAACGTCTCAATACCCCACGCAACAGCAAACCGGACAAGCATGTCCGATTCAACGAGACAGCCGACCACCACACCAACGAACACACCTCCCACGCCACACCCATGCAAACAACACCACAGACACAGGCGGCACAGACCGCCACGCCAGCTCACACAACACAGCACAGCCAGCGGCACCCTCTTTTGGACGACCGTCCCCTTCGACGCAGCCAACGCCAGCGCGGCCCGCGAGAGCGCAACGCCACTTCCACCCCAGCCGCCCCCAATCGCAACGTAACGCCCACAGCACCAGACCCCTTCGCACACGTCCGGGACGGCAGACAAATCGGCAGGACCCGCACGCCACCAACACCACCACAAAGGCCAACCACGACCAGCACCACCACTACCTCGGCCAGCCACAGACACCACACAACAACCACAATAAGCCAGGGAGCAACCCATGGCGAACCACACGAAGACCACAACAGCCTGGTGCAAACGTCGCCCTCCAACAGCAACGTGCCCCAGCAGACCTCCGAGCCACGGACCCGACTCACACCCAACTTGACAACTCCACAGACAGGCCACCACCTGAGCCACACCACCACCCCCAAGAGAGCACAACTACAGACCGGGTCGAAGCAGCCCTCCTTCGCATATACCAAGCGGCAGCCCAATTGCCCGGGGGAAGCACCATAGCTACCCTTGCACAGTGCGCCCTCAGCGACCTTCTTGTGGACAGCCAAACAGAACAACAACTACTTTTGCACCTCGAGATCGAACAACAAGATGCAGCCAGAGCACCCACAACGGGGGAGAAGCCCATGAAGCGGCAGAAATTCGACACTGAACACACCGATCCAGCCGCACAAGCTCTCCAAAGACTACTTACCAAAGCTCAAAGAAGGTTGGCCTCTGCCGAGGAGTCGCACCAATATATATCATACTACGACATCCAGCACGACGTGGACATGATTATCACCTGGTTGAATGACATGATAGCGCAAGCTCGGGGAACTTCCTCGTCTTCCTCTTCCTCTTCCTCGACCCTGCCTCCGGGGGAAGCCATCGGACGAGCAGTCCGAAACCTTGGCCTGGCACTCAAAGGGATACAGACAGAGGACCGTCCAGAGCACTGGATCCAACTTGCCGAAACCGTGATGTTCTTGGAAGCAGTCCGAAAGGGCGAGGCTGTGGCACACCCTGCAGACGTCATGGCTGCCACGCGGGGGATTTTGACCTCCAACCTGGCCCGAGAAAGACGGCAGCGACGCGCGCGGGGGATGATACTGGAACTACAAGATCTTCGAAACCACCTTGCCGGGGGAAGCTCAGAGGAACTCAACGCGGTGCATGCAGCACTCCTCCGTGCCCTTGACGAGGTGGAGGAGTTAATGTTTCCAGCCGCGGGGGAGACACTGCCACCTGCACCGCTGGAACTACAGCACACAGCTCAGTCCCCACCAGCACAGGGGGAATGGTGGCTTCATGATCGCCACCACGGACTAGGCAACGCCCCCGGGGAAGTACCACGCAGCCCGACCGTGGCAGTTGCCCGTGACGACGGGGAAAGCATGACCAGCCATCGTCGACGACGGCAACACGCTGCCCTCCTCGACGACTGAGCTCCAGCAACACCGCCTTCTGAGCTGCTCGTGAACGGGGGAAACCAAGCATAGGGGGGATGACCCCTCATCCCCACCTCTTCCCTACTTCACCCTTACCCTACTTAGGCCGCTCATGTTGCCCTACCCCTCTCAGGCCTTATCCTCCAAGGGGGAATCCCAGGTGAGCGCCAACTTTTCGGAACCTATGAAAGTTCCCTTTACACATGGTACTCCTTTAGGTGTTTAGTATCGCTGTGCCCTTGTTTCGCTGATACCACATAGGTTCCGAGTATGCGCGTCACTAGTGAACCAAGCTAGGTCAACAGGACCTCGCAGGTCGAAATGACCTCCGAGAGATCAAATGTAGACATGTGGGGATGCCTCCTTTCGACTATATCTAAGCTTGCAGTTTCTGTAGTTTGCACTTTCCACGTTGAGGAGACTCAGAACATGTCTGCATTTTGCATGTGTCCTGGAAAGTGTACAATCACCTTCTTGCGTTATCGTAGACTTTACGGCTTTAGCCTTCAGGTGATTTACACTCGTACTTCACTCCCCTCGCCCCAACAACAGGTTGGGCGGGCATGATGCCCGGGGGACTTGACCGTCCCCCATGCCCAGGAGAGAGAGAGAGAGATAGCTTGTCGGGGGGGCACAATCCCCTCTCCCTTGAGAAAGAAAGATAGTTTGTGGAGTACAGTCACACCCCTTCAAATAGTGGGGGGGCCCTTGAGGCCAGGAGGTTTCGCACGCCCCCTATGCCCTGTGGAAGAAGATAGTTCGGGGCCCACACCCCTAGCAAGCAAGCAAGCAAGCAAGCAAGCAAGCAAGTGAGAGATGGACAGCAAGCAAGAGAGAGAGAGAGAGAGACAGAGTGTGTTTTGCCCTACACCATAGCCATGGCGAAAGAAAGAGTGTGTGCTTCCCCAGCCCCTTTTGCCCGATGGAAGAAGAAGAGAGAGAGGCCAGTACCCGTATGACACCGAACTTGGACACCGTGCGCTCGTGCGGGTGGCGCAGTGCTAGCGTCCTGTCCTCTGGCTGTGTGGAAGAATGTGTGTGAAAGTTTGCGGACAGAAAGAGAGCAGGTGTGTATCGTGGGTAATTATGTATGTGGCGTATATGTTTACATTGTTGCCATATGGTGCAACAGGGCGAGCCAGACAGCGAAACGGAAGCAGGACCTGAGGCAGAGCCAGCTCGTCTCCCGGCCGGTCAGCGTGACCTTCCGCGGCGCAGACGGCTGGGGTCTCAGTCTCTGCATCGGATATCGTGTTACTGACCTGGAGGTTCTTGGCGGAATTTGAGCAGCTTGGGGCCAGGGTTTTGGGGAGTGGATGGTTTTTCGGGTAGAGATATGTGGAGATTTTGGATTTTGACATGAAACGACAGAACGATAGACCCTGAGCCGTAAACCGTTCCTCTTCAGGTGCTGCGATTCCGATGCCTGCCCTGTCTGCGCCGATTGAGATCCACCTCCCGGACGCGAATACGCTTCTTCTCCGAAGTCTTAAAGCTCAAACCTGGGGTTCAGGATGTGCTATTCACAGACTTTTGCTGATGTACATGTTCCAACTTAGCTCTCACCGTTTTCAACTTTGGAGTTGCTCGCGTGCTCGCGTTTAGTCAGAAGACCGCTCCCCAAACCAGGAACTCCAGCCCCCAATTAAAGATTCTTAACAGGCTTTACAGTGCCGGGTTTGGGCTTGTGATGGGCCTGAGGATTTACGGCGTGGCAGGAGGTGTTAAAGGTTCTGAAAAGTTTATGAAGACGGCGAGAGAGCTTTACGTCGTTGGGCTAGCACGAGGTCTGCATTTGCAACTCCAAAGCTTTCAAGCTCCTTCCATGGATTCAATTCCAGTGGCCCAGGAGAAGTACCGACGGTAGGTGGTTTCTGGAAACAGGATAGGTGGCCCAACAGGAACTTCGGATTGGCTATTGCCTGTGCCAGCCGAGGCAAGCGATTTGTGCCGCTCGGCCTATCCTCGATGCAGCATATCCAAGCACAGACACATGTCGCACCTAAGAGGTGTTTGATTTCTGATGAGCCGACGTCTGATGTTTTCGACCACTACCATAGGTTCGGAGGTGTTTGGCGGATATTGCCTCGTACGGAAGTTTCGAGTTGTCGCGGAGCTTGAACCCATGCAGGTGACACGATGATTTGAAACAGCTAGATGCCGTCCACGTGCAACCGTTTAGGAAAGTGCTCAAGACACCACCTACTCGTATAGCTGTGATGCCCGTAAATGTCACAAAGCCAATGACGCAGTGATGAAACAAGCCAACGTCGGGGGAGAAAGCCCGGAAACCGTCTCAAGCTCTACGAAGGCTGAAAAGCCCGGAACATGAAGCTGCTAGGGCACATCGGCAGACCAGTCAGATGCTTAAACAGAAGTGTTGGTAGACCAAGCGCTCGGCGGCTGCTGGAAGCACGTCGAAACGGATAGACAGCATCTGGAGTAACACCTATGCTAGGTCCAACGGACCTAGGCTTTGTTTGGTTGTCGTGCAAAGCTGCCGGGACCCACTGTAACCACCATCAAGATGAAAGCGCCTAGCGCGATGACCACCTGTGGGTTTGAGCTCTCTTGCCTGCCTCATGAAAGTTACAGCCGGCGTCAGAATCTGCAGTGTGACTCTTATTGGATATCTCTTTCGGAGATTGTTGCCCGGCCTTGATCGCGAGGCTTTCTGGGACGAGGCAGCGAGCACCTGGTCCACTAAAGGAGTGCAGCGTGTGGAGAGCTGGGAAGGAGAGGGGATCCTCTGTCGAACCAGCCACCTCACTGCCGCCTGGTGGAGTTTGCTGGGTTCACGTAGGTTTTGCGGCTTGATTCGCACAAATTATAGCACAGCCAGGCAAAACACAACGGCTTAGGATTTGAGATGATTGGAGGTTGGTGCCATTTTGTAGGTCTTGGGTTGCCTGGTTGCCGGATAGAGAGTTCGAAAGTCTGTGGTTTGTGCTTCGAAACAAACGCTTCAAAGGTCGGAGGTGAGGGCCTCAAGACAGCGCAGAGATTTCGTGGGGCTTAGGTTGAAAGCCAATCCGAGAGTTTTTCGCTCCGCAAGCCTCTCGTTCTAGGATCCCCAGAAGCAGCTTTACTTCCGGGTGTATCGCAGTGTCAAAGTCCAAGCATCTTGTGCCATGGAGTCGATAGTTCTCAAGCTCCATTGGGTTGAATTCCTGTCAAAATGGTTCCGAAGTCAGAACAACCCGCTGCCCGACTCATGTAGAAAACCCCACGGCCTCGTGGTAGGGTCCTCAGCTGGACGGAGCATCAAGAGAAGCAGGTTTTCGCTGCCATCTTCGACACCTTTGTGAATGTTCTCCGGTGCTCCACCGCCGCGCAGATCTTTTCCCCAGAAAGCTTTATGCATTTCGGCTACATTTGCCTCGAGAGGTCGTCAGCTTTCAGTGCTGGGCTTCAGTGCGAGTTTGGCCAGCACGTCCAGAAGTTATGCATGTCTCTGACGGCTGTAGAAGTCTGCTGTAGAAGTCCAGAGGGATTTGGGACACTGTGACGGTGTCCTTCCTGCACGGGCGCATGTGCCTGTGCATGTGCATGGCGACAGAAGAAGCGAGTGACAGAGAGAAAGAGAGGGAGAGAGAAAGGGAGAGTTCTCGCCCCTGGCGGACAGAAAGAGTTCTCGACGTTGTCGGGTTCGGGAGGTGATGCAGGCTGGATGCAAAAAATGTAGATGTCCAAATGTGATGAGAGAAGACGGCAGCCAAGTTCAGTAGCAATCCACAGTGAGTCCCTCTTCCGAAACGGGCTAGCGCATGAAGCCCAGTACTGGTAGTCAGAAGCGAGCCGAGCAACATGGAGGGCCCCTGTTAGAACGTTTACTTGAAGTTGCGATGGTGACAGAGGGGGCATGCGGGATTCATGTGCAACTCGTGCGAGGTGTTGAACATGGGGGGGGGGCACAGAGACACACCCGGAAAACAAAATTGCATGCCCCCGTTCGTGAGGCCGATGCCACGCAAGAGTATTCGGGAGTTGGTCTCGTTGTCGTATGCTTTATGGCTTTAGCCAACTTTAGCCTTTGAGCCACTGCAATACTCTGGGTTTTCTCGTTCTGTTTGAGGTGTCTTCTTCTGGAGTGCATGGGGTTGGACTTGTTTAGGGCTTTGTTTCTTTCAGAGCTTAAGAAGTTGTGGTGAGCTGCGACCTAAACTCCAACTCCCAGTCTTTGTCCGCCGAAACTGTAATCCCGTAGCCCTCATACCCAGGAACCTCGGCAGCAGCGCATGGGTCCACTACTCCTCCAGCATCATCACCTTTAGCGCAGCTCGTCAGGCTTAAGTTCGTGGTGCATGGGCTTGGTTTGCAGAGGCTCCTTGGGATACCTGGTTCTGGGTTGCAGCAAGCAGAAGTGAGACTGGAGACCCACATATATATATATATATATACACACACACACACACATATATATATATATATACATATTATGTATATATATATATATGAGCATTGATCTAAAGGTCCTTGTGTGGGATTTATATAAAACGGTTTTAACATGTGAAATAGATTGTCCGCGAAAGATCCGCGATGGGTCTGCGAAAGGAAAACAATAATCCGCGAAAGTTGTTGTGTAATAGATTTGGGCCGTATAGGACTTGTAAGGTATGTGCTGTAC